>JAPYZT010006288.1:0-21617 GCA_030522965.1 Tryphoninae sp. A BG-2022a | reverse complement strand
CTGCGGCTGCCGAGAGCGCAGGCCCACCTTCTCCGATTCACCTTGGCTTTTATGCGATATACACGCACCCATACCCACATACACACACACACACACACATACACACACACACACACACACACACACACACACACACACACACACCCACTCATACACACACACCCACCCCCACACATACACACAGACACCCCCCCCCCACACATACACACACACACACACACACACACACACACACACACACACAGAGATACACGTACATATAGAAGCACATGCACGGACACATACCATAGTTACCTCCAACACATCCAAGACTTTTTTTCTTATTCCTGCCTGCATGGAATTTTAATCGCTAACTCGTACAGTCTTAATTTTCCGATCTTCCGGAACTGTCGGGAAGTGGGAGTGAATTTTATAGATGCGAAACTTTTGTCTACCTAGAAAGTGGCTCGGGACGATTACGTGGTCCGGAAACAATGGGAATTAGCATGTACTATATTAAAAAAAATATATATATATTTTGCATATTTTGTCGCACGAACTTTATAAAATTCGTTTTCACGGTTAACACGAGAGAATAATTTATTCCTACGGGTACGAGAATGTTTTTGCGATAAATGGTTCTTTTCTTTTTTTATTTTATCGAGAATCAATTAAAGACAGCGACAAACAATAATAAGAGAAATATTATTAATGCTCGGAGGAAGATTCTCGTATTCGACGTATCGAGTGGAAAGCACGGGATTGGCACGAGGGAAAAGCGCAATGGGGTTTCCCTCGCTCTCGTGAATAATATTTATTCGTATATATATATATATATATATATATATATATATATATATATAAAATGATATCACTCGTCTCTCTTTCATTTCTCGTTCTCGTCACGCACTACGTACGTATACTCGATGCTACGCGAGCGATCTTTCGCTTTCTATGTATGCATTCGTCGCTTCGTTTTACCAGGGAAACGCGGCGTGGCAAGAATGCATAAATTAAATGACATATAAAAGAGCGCTACCAGGTTGTTGCGTCGGTCGATGCGGCTGGTTTTCACAACGTGTCGTTGCTCTCATGCCTGCTTGGTGCGATGAGCCCGTTCTCATTTACAATTCCATAAGGAATCGTATCGACACTACCAACCCACGAGACGATGCGAACGAGAGGCGAGAGGGTGTTTTCCATTATCTAGACTGTACCCACGAGACCGGCGACTGAGGGTGGAATAAGGGTGACGAGCGATTCGAGCTTTCGTCCGACAGTCGATCGCGAGAAAGAAAAAGGGCGGAATGACGGTTTTCTCAACGTCGGGTTGGTTTTATAATTGAACATTTTCTTTGAGTTAATTAAGACGAGATAAGGATTGAAAGAAATCAATGGTGTGAAGAATATTGAGAAAAATGAATTTGATAATTTTATTTTAAAAATTGTCGAGACGAAATATTTGTGCAAAATATTTTATTAAAACTTCCAAGTTGTGACAAAAGTTGATAAATAGCTGTGATTAATTTGAGTTATAGTTGTAAAATTGTGACTTTTGGGAGAGACTGTATGGGCGATGCATCTTTAAACTTGCTACGAACGTGTGAGAGAGAGAGAGAGAAGTAGAGAAAAGTGGGAATGACGTTTTTGTGTTGCTCACACGTACGTGTCTCGTTCAGAGAAAAATGGAAGTCGTCTAGGAAATGGAGGGCAGGACGAGAAGCAGAAACGGACGATAGAGTGGCAATAACAAGAGAGAGAGGGAGAGAGAGAGAGAGAGAGAGAGAGAGAGAGAGAGAGAGAGAGAGAGAGAGAGAGAGAGAGAGAGAGGAAGAAACCTAGAGAGAAGTATATACGAAGTAAAATGGGCTGCAACGTTTCGCGTCTCCGGTGCTATGTGAAACGTGGCACGGATCCATCGTCGTGATACAACGACGACACGTGACGAGAGACATTCGCACCTTCGTCTTTTCTCAACCTGTTCACGAAGTCTTATTTCTACTTTTCCGATAGTCCTCCGGCCTTCCTTTGGCTCGTTTCTCTCCCGTTTTCTAGCAATTCGAAATGCCCGCGATGGTCCGCATCGCTATGAATAATTTATACGTGTCTAAAAACTAGACGCTCTATACATCGATATTTTGAATTACACTTAATTTTCAATCAATTAAAAAAATCAAATTAATTCAATTACAATCTTAATTTTTTTATAACGATTAATGTACTCTTGGCTGAAGAAAAATAATTCGTGAATCACGACGAGTTATAAATTGTAATAAACTTTAATACACAAGCTTGAATTTTTTTAAGGATGTCGATAAGTTGTGCTTTTCTTTTTCCTACTTCTCCGTTCGACTCTACTCGATTGCCATTCGGTATTCTCTGTTTTGCAAAGTCCCACTCGAAATTCTGCCGTCTCGCGAGAACTCCGGTGCCATTCCTACAATGCCTTTTGCTCGTGTTATCCAGCTTTTCTCGCGGTCTTGGGGCTCGATCAATCTCGTTGGAGGTTGGGTGGTTGCTCACGGCTTCGACTACGACTACGACGACGAGTACGACGACGACGACGACGACGGTCGACGAGAGTTTGTACAACGCCCGGTGGACTTTCGCCCGATTGGTATTTTCCCTCACCCTTATTTACCAGGCCGCCCTCCATCCCGTACTTGACTTTAGATCTCGTCGTCTGCTTACCAGCGGAGAAAACCTCTCGACTCTTGCCAGTATTTCTACTCTCGAATTTTCTCCTTTTTTTCTTCACTCCCCCCCCCCCCCCACTCTTGTGCTGTGATTTTTCAACGGCGTTTTTTGCCTCTTACACTACCTCGAAAACGCGAGCGAACGTGAAAAAATACGCGCATGACTCGTTCGTGTGTAACGTACACGTAGCGAGTGAAAAGAGAGGTCGAGTAATTGAAAAAAGGGCGATGTACGTGGCAACGTCACGATACTGAAAATGTTGCATGAGAAAGTGGCTCGCGTGTTTCGTGAAAATAAAACAAGCAAGAAAATCAAATTCTACGACCTGAAAACTGTCGGGAGATAATTTAGATTCTTTCTTTTTTCTCAGATAACGAATTTAGAAATCTACGATAATTCGTAAACGTAATTTCGAATTGTCGCTACAAATCGGCGAGCTTTCAGACGTCTTTAAGGGTGTTAAGAAAAGTATAAAAAAAAAGTCGATTTGTGCAGAAAGCCTCGATATATAACCAAAATACATAAGACAGAGAGGACTCGTAAAAATTTCTCGTTTAACCACGAGATCGTTCGGTGATTGCGTTGCTTAACCGTGCGCGATCTTCGAGGGATGTAGGACAGGGGTGGGGTGGGGTGCGGGTTATTTCTTCGTTACGTTTCCAACCCTCGTTTTTGTCCAACCCTTATTTCGTCGGTTAAAGCAGATATATAGGCGTAACGCGGGAGTAAGTTGGCGCAAGCCTCTCGGGTGAGTCTTTGCTTCGTCGAAAAAAGGGTGACGAAGGGGCGAGGGAAGGGGGAGGGAGGGGGTGGAAGCGAAGAAGAAAGCAAAGAGTCTTGCGGTGTCTCATTTTCCAAGATCACCTTTGAGTTATGCTCGAGTTGTCTATGGGAAGGTTGGGGGTACGACGTTTGGCTAGGGATGGAGGGGGTGAGTCTCGAGAGTCTCAACCCTCCTGACAGTCTTCTCCGGCAAATTGGCGGTTTCGTCGCCCGACGCTTTTATCCTTCGCGCTTTTGCCTCTGGCCTTGCTATAAGAGAGACCACAACCCGCGGGAAAGCAACACTCCGCTGTCTTTTTTTTTGCTTTTTCTTGTGTACGGCTCTCCTCTACTCTCGTCTCATCCCCCAAACGCGGCGCACGAAAGGCCGGTGAGCTTAACTTTTTCACCCCCTTCTCTACGAGGATAACTTTCAACGCCCCAGAAATTTAACCCACGCTAAGTCGGAAAACAGTGACGACGAGAACTATCTTGCGAATGAGAAGGGATGTAACCGAGGACTTAAACCTAGGGGTGGAAAAAAGACGCTCGACGAAAATGTTTTAGCGGACGTTTCTTGAAAGTGGCGCTGTAATAACGTTGAATTATCGAATAATTAGAAATTATTATCGGTTGAAAAAAAAAATTAAATTGCAGATAATTATGAATTTTGTTCATCCCTTCCATATTTTTGGAAAATTTTGGAAAATATTTTTCATTTCATCGTAATTGTGCTTAATTCACATGTATTCGTTTCGTTGCGTCGTTTAATTGTCAACATACGGGATTTTAATTATCTCCCCGATCACGTAACGACTGTGTCATCGTTTCGAGGCAACCGGCGCTGTATATAGTAAAACGCGACGGAAACTTCATCTTCTCCCGTTTAATTAAAGCGACTTTCGCGTATTACGTTCGCAATGTTATCTCTTGTACGATGTATTCGAATTGCTACTATCACTCGCTCTCTCTCTCTCTCTCTCGCTCTCGGTTTCTGTGCGGCTGTCTCTTGCGTCTCAGTGAATCGGTAATACGGTGCTTTAATCGTCTTCTCGATTTCTAGAGCACGTGGCGGTCGTTCAATCGTACTGTGAACTACAACCTTATAGGAAATTGTACATCGATCGCATCGTGGCGATACGCGCCGAGTACTCGAGATGTTTAATGAACGAGATGAACGAGAGGGCGAAAACAGGAAGACGGCGTGAAACGTGCGTTCTCGCGTAAAATCGTAGTTTATGTAAATAGATAAAAAATCCCACGATCGAATCAAATACGTTTAATTAATAAATTTTAAGGGCTAAATTTTAATTGGACTTTCTCCATATTCTCGATGTCAAAGGCTCATTAAACCATTATTATTCTACACAGGCATTACATAATTTCTTTAGTAATTATTTTTAATTATTGATATGTAATCAATAAATAAAGGATAAGTTGAAAAACAAAAACAAAAAGATTATAACATATTTTATTTCTATAAAACTGTCGAAAATTGTTGTAATCTCCCTTCTGTAGGAAAATTTGTCGAAACTGGAATTAATCCAGTTATAGACATCGTCGTTATTTTATCAGCTGGAACGCGTTAACGCGATAGCCCAGTTTTATTTCGCGAGAGCGTATCGAATTGGTGATAATGGATGTAAACTACGACTTGTCTCGTGGTGAAGATGAACATTTCTCTCAACCTTCCACTTATATCTATTTTCGTCCTCGCTTTGAGAAATCTCGCTACCGTAGCAAAGCGTTCTTTTACTCGTTCCATCTTTTTCTGTTATCATCTAACCGTCGGCGTCGTGAATATTTCCACTAGCAGGGTTTTCTCTCTCTCTCTCTCTCACATGCGCTACGACGGCTCTACGGGGATGTCTCATCTCGCAGCTTCGAAATTACCGGTAAATTACACCTCGCGAGTTGCCGCGTCCTGAACGAGCTGCGAGAGGGTGCGAGAGAGAGAGAGAGACCCGACCCATATCTTTTCCAGTGCAACCATCCCCACCCACTTCATCTTTACACGTAAATTATTCCTTGTCAACCTGTTCTAATAGTTTCCTTACACAGCACCCGTTGGCACAAGCCGTTTCGGTATAGAGCCATTTTATCACTGAAAGTCCATTATCGCGTCCCGTACTCGCCCCTCCCCCCTTCTCTCCTCACCCTCCGTTCCTTTCCTCTGTCTTTCTCTTGTTGCCGCCGGGCACATCCACCCTCGTATACCATATACTTGTACCCCCTAGCTCGTTCGCTCTACATCCTCCTACTTTTCTTCGCCATTCTTCCCACTGGCACTTGATATATAACGACGCCGGAAACTCTGCATTAGCCGAATATTTCAAATTTCAGGGTTTGTATTAGCCAGCGATCAGCGGAAAGCTCGGCTACGTTGCAAATGGAAAAAAAACAAGCACCGTGCTATTTATCGCCAACGTTTGCAGATTCTTGTTTCGACATGGTGGAATTTGATTCTATTGGATGAAAGAATTTACAATTATTGGCGATAAATCGATCGATCGAATTATCCAATCGATTAATTGGGGAAGGAATTAGGGAGATTAGCAATGCTCGACAAAAGTTGAGAGTTGGTTTTTCGACATATGAGCGGCCAAAGAGTGAACTTTTCTGTACCCTCGTTAATGTGGGTGGAAGCTATCGTAGTCATATACTTGTATATGGCGGATGCCATGGCTATTCAAAGGATACGGCATCATAATCATGATATTCGTGTTACGTCCGATTCTATAACCTCCAATTGGAGCCTTTTTGGACGAAAAAAAATTTTGTCCCTCGGCAGGTACCGACAGTCGACATTCGTGATTTATTTTTCGGACTATGGGGTCAAATTTTTTTTTCGTCCAAAAAGACTTTGCAGCCCCATTTTGGAAATGCAAATTTCCCATGCGATACGAATATCACGAAATAAAGGCATTTTGAAGCCAACAAAAATTTAGCCCCGTCCCCCAGATGTTTTTTTGCAGACCCCTTCCTCTGGGTTCTGAAAATGGCAATTTTCGAAGGACCATCACGGCCACAAAAATTGAGCTATCGGGATGATCCTTAGCTAGTTATCGAGTCCTCGGCGGACTCTTTGAAAAATCATTCGTGAAATTTTCTGTCGGACGAACGGAAACGAAGATACAGCATAGAGAAAAGTCGATGTTTCGAGGGTTCGCGAAATCGGCCATATTGAACTCCAGTGAATTTTAATTGTTTCTCCAGCTTTGGGAGCCTATGTCGATCGCAATTTTCCCGAACAATAAGAAAACCACGGATTAGTTTCAGAATTTTCAGATTTTATCGACTTTAAGTAGGAAAATCGTTATTTTGAATTTTTTGCATTTTTCTCCTAGAATTTTTGAGATATAGGCCGAAATAATTCCATAATCTTCATCAACCATAAATTTCCGATTCCGTACCTTCTAATTGAAACGTTTTATATATATATATGACTACGATAACTTGCGGTCAACCATGGGTACAAAAAAGTTCGCCCTTTACCCATTTAGATGTCGCAGTACCAAGTCTCTCTACCAACTTTCAACTTTTGTCTGGCGTTGGTAATCTTCCCCCCTAATCTCTGATTATTCGTTCCAGCGACTAACCACTTATCTTGTAGCGCCTATCAGCATTTTTTCACGATAAATCCGAGCTTCCACAATTTACCTTTACCACAATCATACAACTACACCAGCTTGGCACCCTTTCATAGATGAAATCCCATGCGAAAGTCCGAATTTTTTTCCGTTACATATTTTCCAGTTTCACTTGAGATTTGTTTCGCGAAGAGAAAATTTTTCTCTCAGCTTACTTGTACATATATATATACAAGTAAGCTGAGAGAATATATATATATATATATATATATATACATATATCTACACTACCAAATAACCTGGCGAAAGGACACTGCCTTCGAGAGAATACAGGAGAGACAGCGATAAAGAGATATGCGGAGGACGAGGGGTAAAACGGACGCCGGAAGAATATCTATCGCTCTTCCGGTGAGGCTATCTCCAGTGTCAGAAATGTGCCCAGTTCCATTCCCATTCTGGTACATGGTTGCCTCGGCATTGTATCTAATGCTACATATACGTATCAAACATACACACATATATAAAAATACACGTATACACATGTGGTAGAGATATTAGTCGGCGCCAGCAGGCTGGTGAAAGTGGGTCGAGTAGTAGAGAAACAATCATTTTTCTTGACGCCGCACTTCGGGCGAAATTTACTTCGGCTTTTTGTGACCTTTCCCTCCTTTTTTCTATCTATATATACATCTCTCGCTCTCTCCCATTCGCATGTTTTTTTTTTCTATCTCTCATTCTTGGTCCACTCTCATTGCGATGTTTCTATCTAGTTGGCAAAATTCGTGACTTTCACCAAAGGGGATCATCACCAAAAGCGAGAGAATGACGTCAGATCTAATACACATACACACAAACAAACACACACACACACACTCATATATATATATATATATATATATATATATGTGTGTGTGTGTGTGTGTGTGTGTGTGTGTGTGTGTGTGTGTGTGTATAATAATGCTTCGTATGTTTTTCATTCTTCTCTTCATCTCTCACAGATGATTAATGCTAAGACTCCGGCTTATTCCTTTTACTTTCCCGGCTTTCGTTCGTTATAGTATCCATCTTACTGCATTCTGTATTGCCTCGTAGCTCATAGCTCGTCTTCTATCCCATCAAATGTATACCCGGTGCCTCTCGCGTTTCCTACCCTCCGTTTCTCTCTGTCTTCCTCACCCTCTCTTTAATAAATAGCGCTTTCTCTCGTTCTCTTTCGCTCCTCACTTAGCTCGCCTCGATCAACCTGCTTCTCGCTCTTCCTCTCTCTCTCTCTCCCCCTTTCCTACATCTCGCGTTTATGTACACAATATTAGTTAACTGTAGTCGCCACCGGTCTTTTCCATAACGACCATGTTATACCGGTAGAAAGTTGATACTCCTTCCATTATCTATGTATAAACAAATTCACGATAATCCATGATGCAATTTGAAGAATCAGGGAGAAAATCATTTTTTTAAATCGCATAATGTAATGGACTTGGTGGTGTTGTAAAGCTTGAAGGGTCGTGAGTAGGATGGATGTAGAGCGGATTCGCCAGAACATTTAAAAAAGAAGATATGGATCATTCGCATGGTAATTTTTTTTAAATGACGATAATTAGTCGCCCGCTTTACAACGGGCGGCTGGTAAACGTTGCAAAATATAGGTCGAGCGTGTTACATTCCATGAATTAATAATTCATCGTCGTTCTACAGAAAACTATATATACCTACGCGACGTAAATGACAAAGCCGGATATCTTTTACATCTCCGTATTATCTCCAGCTCCGTTTTTATCTCTAGTTCCCTGTATTATCACTCGGAGACGGACATATACATATATATATATATATTCGAAAAGTCGTCAAAAGTAAAGGGGACGTTGAAGAGCCGTCTCGTATTGATCGAGCATAGTTCTCGCTCCGGTGTGCCATTACGTCCAGCTGACGGTGTTACGCGTTTGTCTAGGGTTCTGTGCCCAGTAAGATCCAAAAGGCAGTAAGAATTCATCGTTGATGGTAGGGAACGATAGTAATATAGAGGTGCAGAGGGCCCCGAAGGAGAGATCTTCGAAAAGTTTTGCCTCTAAAACCGGTGGATTCTTAGCGAGGAGGACGCTCGTTCTCCTTTCGGCCAGAACATCGCGAGTGAGTGAGCACGGGCACGAGAGCGATCTCGCTAACGGTTAAATGCTCTTTTTTATTATTTTTTTTCTTCTTTTTCTTTTATTATTATTATTTCTTCCTCTGTCCTCGGTCGACGGTCTGTGCTCGACGGAGCGAAAGATAGAAAAGTGTGGGACTACGATTATTGGCACTGACTAGAATACTCGTTTGCCATTTTCTACATCACTGATGCCCTTTAACCTCCCTTCTAACTTATGTCTCTTCTTTTATATTTCGAGATTTTAGATTAACGATTCTTATGAGAAAATTTTCATACTTGACAATCCAATATAACAAAAAATTAGTTTGCTTTTCCACTAAAGCCAACATGGAGATTGGACAATTTTAATAACTTTTTTTAATTGTCATATTTAATTTTTTGATAGCAACCATCTGTACAAAGAAGGTTTATCAGTTAAAAGTTAAAATTAGGTTTTAATACATTTTGCATTAATGTTTTATGCAGAAGAATCATTGTTTTTACTCCCTCGTTATTTCGACCTCGATAATATCCGGCGAAGATTCTGTAAAGACGAGATGTCTCCGTATCATGCAACGATGGTATTTCAACCTTATTTGGTAATAACTTATTTATCATCGCTCGTGAAGTACGAAGAAACGAGATAGGACATCAAAGCTTTGAAATCCTTAAGACGCCATATTCCACTTACCTACTTTCCTTCGTGAAACGTAAACAGGGAATGGGACAGTAGAATGCGCTTCCACCACGAGGGCGAACCATGAAGTTGCACGAATTTCCGTTGGCGCTGTATACTCGCGCGACCCGATGACCTTCGAAATATAAAGAACTAGGGAACGAACGATGCAAGCTATTTCTTTTTCAAGAGTCACGGACTGTCAGCTGTTGACGAGGGAGAAATCGATAGTTTTTTCGCAGTTTACCCTGTCGAGCTTTCGAGCTTTCTTGACCCGCCTCAACACGCTACACGCTCAATTCTTTCACGACACACGCGATAAATTGCGGAATGTTTATACCTCTTGTACTCAATCGTGCATGTATCGTCGCGTGTATACTAGACAATAAATGTAGAGCTTGCAGGTAGCTCGAAACGTTTACGAGTATACAGTCGTTTCTCTCGTAATTTTAATATTTTATTACCAAGTCGTTCGAGTACGTATTTTTTTTACTATATAACGATATTCACCAAGTATATTAGAGGGAATGATACCATTTTACGTTTATAACAATTTCTGGAAGAAAATTAGTGTCAGAAGAGAGAAATATAAATATTATTATAAAAATTGAATCATTCGATAAATTAATATAATTTTTAAAAAAATATTTATATTATGCATAAATGGAATTAATAAGACGATCAATTTTGTTTGAATTTCGAAAAAGAAGATTTTGTAATTTTCTTTTTGTAATTAGAAACTGATTCGATTTCAGAAGAGTAGATAGGTCCTTGCAGTTACGATAGAGCGTTTCAGCGATGACGATAGTTGAGGGGGGGGGGGAGAAGTAGAAAATCATTAAACGAGGATGAACGTTCGAGGTTTCCCTCGAACGGTACGTCTGATAATTGGACGTTAAGGATGTTGCCGGTGGTTGCGAGTCGTATACGAGCGAGTGAGCGAGAGACGATAGCAAATCAAAAGTAGAGGGCGATTGCCGAAGGAAGACGATTGCCTCTTGGTGATCCGACATCGTGCTCGTCTCGCTCTTTCTCTCGATTTCTTTTTATAAACTACGTCTCTTTTCTCGTGTCTTCCGGTTACACGGACCGCGTGAACGCGAGGGATCGTTCCGCAGTTACGCTTTTGTGAAGGTTGAGCGAGGTAAACGTTCAATGGGAACGAGAGGAACGCTGTGTACCGATCGAGAGTGATTAATCCTAATTTCTCCTTCGATTTATCTCTCGTACCTATCTCGTCC
The DNA here is from genome assembly GCA_030522965.1 of Tryphoninae sp. A BG-2022a. Lineage (NCBI taxonomy): Eukaryota > Metazoa > Arthropoda > Insecta > Hymenoptera > Ichneumonidae > Tryphoninae sp. A BG-2022a. The sequence continues at coordinate 10,547 of JAPYZT010006288.1, read as the reverse complement.
CTTTTATTGCTCTACCTCCGCGATCCTCTAATCTACCGACTCCGATTATTTCCACGAATTACATCTTAATCCTACGGAAGATATCAAAATACTTCTCGAAACGCGAATTTCATCGGGTTAATTCCGTTCGGATAAATCGATTGTAATGTAACGATCGAGATGGAATTGAAATTAAGAATTATGGAAACATTGTAAACAACGAGTAAAATTTTCAACGGGAATAAATGTGTTTCTCTTGGCTCGTTATCGCTTTATTTATCGCGTTAATAATCGTCCTTCATCAATAACAATCTATGTCCTTCCATCATTACGCGGATGGAACGAAGGCCAGATTCAAAATCACAACGAATAACGAAATGAGTAATTAATTAATGTTAACTCCCCCCCCCCCTCTCGATAAAATAATTACGAAATAATTATCGCGAACGTCGAAATTAGCTGATTAGATTTGTGAATAATTAACAGTGACAATCAATTACTTACGATCAATAGAAATTTGAAAACTTCCATCACGAGCAGATAGCGAGAGCATTTTGCGCGACAATTGTTCCATGGAGCACAACTGTATCGAACATCGTTATTATCAGCGGTCCTTAAATGTTGGGTCATTCGAGTATCGAATGAACGGCCAATACCAATTGGAATTGGCACTGGAGCTACTCCGCAATTAAATTTCGCTAATTGAGTTTTCCATTAATCTCCTCCCCTCTTCCACTTCGCACTGGTCCCCGCACCACACTGAACCCTCTCTCCCTTTCGCCCCGGGGCTTAAGGGATGATCCTCTTTCACCGTTCGTCCCCTGTTCTCATGGAGTTCTCTCGGTTCTACGATAGAGACGCGTCAACATTGAACGTCGTTCGTGCATTGGTCGAACCATTTTGTTTCCTTCTATCTCGCGTTATCTCTCTCGCTCTTCATACCCCTTCTCACCATCGTATGTTTGCATCTCACCGAGGGAAGTGCATGGGTTCGCAATTAAGCCGGTTTCTCTAGCTCCTGCCATTGGCCAAGGGAGCGTATACTGTGTATTGTTGTAGCCTTAATCGTAAGAGAATCTGGAACCAGTAGTCCGTACAGCAGCTAGTACAGACGGCCACGTTTTGCGGTGGTTGGATTTCACTCGAAGCATATGTTTCTATGCTTCTCTATCAACCTTCACCCTCAACCTTACCCACATCCTCTCTCTCTTTCTCTCTCTCTCTGTGTTTCTCTCACAGCGGGAGGAGGGCGAGCTGAATTGCCGCATTGTGGGTTGTATGTGTGTGTTCCGAGATTCAGACTGTGACGGTTGAGCGCACATTCCGGAGGCAGGCCGGAGTTAACCGTATTCAATTTACTATAGAACCAGGCGTGGTTTCCTATCTCCGCAATTTCTGTCTCTCTCTCTCTCTCTTGCTCTTTCTCTCTCCCTCTCTCTCTATATCTTTGGTCCTTGGTGTCGACACCAGGCCGTTGTTAACGCGTGTTTGGCCCTGTCCACAAACCATCCGCAGATTGCGCAAATCTCTGGTGGAGAATCACTCGATCGACGAGATGTCAGCTCCCCTCTCTTGACGGACTATCTTGATCCTTAAAGTACATTACGGGACTGCAAATAGGACGAGGTACCGAGAATTCGTTTGTAAGATAATTGCTAGAATTTCAAGACCGTCAGGTTGGCGTTTTTTTCCATTGGAACTAATCGATTGTGTGCAATATTGTTAAAAATATCAAGTTCTTAAAAATAGAATTATTTTTTAGTTAGCTCAGTAGAGTCTGGAGAATGATTAAAACTTTCTTGGAGAAATTTGTTTTTTGTTTGGATGAATTTATCATTTTTTTTGCTCGTACTATAGTGAGGAAGTACACTGATGGAGATATATGTATATTTATTTACGCGTATAGCAAAAGTCGACGTGCGAGCAGCCAGCAGGGTTGGATGGCTGCCCACTTCTGGCACTTAAATTGGATTTAACGTCGGGCCTGGTGCACCGATAGAGGGTGAGAAGGTAGACAGAGAGAAGAGGAGGGGGGAGTGGGGGAGACAGGGAGAGAAAAAGAGGAAGATACGGAGGGAAAAGTAGTTTATGCGCCGATGACTCTAAAACTCCAGGGCGGTGCTAATAGAATTAACGTTTCTATTACCTCTGCACGCGACTGTATTAAATTTAAATAATTCTCCCACGCTCACCTCCGCACGACTGCGAGAAAGTAGTTAAAACAAAGTATCGATGTGTCCGCGAACAAAATCACGGCACGCTGAAAATTGCGAATTCTGGTTAAAACGAGTTACTTCCTAAAATTCTCCAGGTAAAGATTTTTTTTGTTTTGAAAAAAAAAAAATGGAATGATTGAAAAAAAAAGAAATCAAATAAAATGAAAAATTAATTGCCGCCAACAGGATTAACGCTTGTATAGAGAAAAGTCTGACTAACCGGTGGAGGAAAAAGAATGACCTCGCCTCGTTCGAGCTTCCAGCCCGTATGCTCGCCACTAAATCAAGCTGGAATTGGCACGGCCCGTTCGAACGATCGTTTCGGTACGTCGGAGAATCGGGCTAATACAATTTTTTTAGGGCCTAATAAAACGTAGCGGCTCTCTCTCTCTCTCTCTTTCTCTCCCTTTTTCCCCTCACATTCTCTTCGACGTACCAACCTACCGCCATCGGCAGCAGCAGGAAAGAGTGGTAATTTTTTTTAACGATTCGAACGAGAGTCTCGCGCCCTCGTACACGTAGGCACACGTGTGACAGCGGTGAATTTTGCGGCGAGTAGACATTTCCATGTCCTCGATGATTGTCCTGCCACATCGTGAATTGACGGATCAATTATTGTTCGACTCCTGACAAAAGCGTTGACCAAATTTTGGCCAAATATTTCACCCTCGACGGTATCACAAGATAAAATGTCCAGTTTTTTAAATAACTTTCGTGTGTAACAATAGAGGAAAATTTATAGGAGAGAAGAAAAAAATTGACGTTATTTGCATGGTACTTGTGGTATAAAATATTTGTCTTACCATCAGGATGGAGCAGGTACCGGACGTTGAATTCGGATAGGACGAACTACGTGTGGCACACGCCGTCTTACTTTGGCGGTAAATTTATATTTACGTTACCTAACCATCACGGGCGGTTTATTTATCTCATTCTCGAGTATATACGAATATATATATATATATAAGAGATAATGGTTTGCATGCAAGCTGTGGCAGAAAGTAGCCATTATGTCTATTTACCTGTGTGCTTCTCGAGCGAGCTTTCTTCCCGGTAATTTACGACTGGGGAGAGAGATGCCCGCACGACTCTCACGGCCAGAACGTTGGAACGAGCAGATTGCAGAAATTTCGTTATGAGTGGTCGTAGCTGTACGGTAAACGTAGTTCCCAAAGGAAAAAAAAAATCGCGCGTATATGCGTCAGAGCGAGAGAGAGAGAGAGAGAGAGAGAGAGAGAGAGAGAGAGAGAGAGAGAGAGAGATAGGTTGGTTTCGTGCGCGAAGCGTATGCCCATGAGGCTCGTTTTTCCGACGAGGAACTCTTTATTTCGAAATGGTACTCGTGATTCATTTACGAAAACGTTTGGAAGAGCATTATTTTTTTTTAATTAACGAAACATTGTTTAATATTGTGCGTAGTTGTTGAACATTTTTTTATCGAAAGCAAATTCGAGAGAAAATATGTTTTCAAAATAATTCAGCAATAATCGTTAGTCGTGGGAAATTAAACGATGGGAATAGTAGATTTGGTACAATTTTGTACAAAAAGTTAATATTTTTAAGGAAAACTCGTATCGAGAGATTTTTATCTCCGTGAATATCGATTTTCCAACGTATTTGATGAAAATCCTCGCTTCGTAATGTCAAAAAGGAGTTAAATTTATCGGGAGGCGCCGATCCCGATTTACAAATATTCAAATTTAGTCATGAGGCTAGCCGTATAGTGGCAGCACTTGATGAAAAGTCACAGGTGGCGCCGCCACACGGGACTTAGCATCGTTCGCATGTGGGCAAACATGGCGGCTAATGAAACGACGATAATCAATAGTTAATGATGGAATGCTTCACGCGAAATAATAAACATAAACAACAAATAGCTACTAAAGTAAATGAAATCCGTGTTTATTTCAGAAGTAACAGGCAACGGTTATTTTTTCGCATAAAGTTGCGGTTCTGGTAATTCCGCAGCATCCCCCGTCTCATCGAGGCAATATCAAATTACCAGGAGTTTGCGAAGTGCGATATACACACGATATATTGACCGTAGCGCGATCACCGCCCTCGAACAATCCCACGGTGGCCATTAGCGGCGAAACGGTTTTCGCTCGTGAACTCTTATTTTTCCGCCTATCTGCGCTACGAGTTTTGCCCGGCGGGCAAGGGTTCAAGGTCGCCAGGCTATGAGAGATACGTCCCTCGCTAATGGAACACTTTTAATCGGATCATCGACGTGGTTTTTAGACCTGCAAAGATCCACCATCTTTTCTCGAAGGAAAACTGGCTGTGAGTCCTCTTATCTCGCGCTCGAGTGACGAGTAATTGACCCTCTCCTTCGACCTTTTATTCCCCTTCCCTCTCCCCTCTCCATCCCGGAAGAAATGTCTCGAGGCAATGACAAAGAGGACGGCAGAAAACGGATCTTGCCTTTTCTAGACCTTCGGGCTCCAATTAAGCAGAAATAATTCGATTATTTCGGCGTGCCGAATCGATTAAGGAACCGAGCGGGAGAACTGCAGAAAATTGCCAGCGGTTCGTATCGAATTTATATCGATAAAGAAAATCTCAAATATGATATAATATTTTCCACCGATAATGCAATAATATTGCAATTATGATAAATAAATAATAATAAAAACAACATTAATAATTATTTAAGAAAACATATCGTTTTTTTTGTATTTCTTCTTTGAATACTCAATGATTTTTTGAATAAACTGATTACGAATCCTATAAATTTTCATCAATGTGTGTACCGGTGAATTATTATCCGTGACATTTAAAACTCAAGCGCAAAAGAGGTTGGCGAGATTCGTTGGCCGGAAGCTAGGAAGAAAAGCTTTTCGTTGAATTCCGGCAGAGACAGGAAGAAGAAAAAGAAAGAGGAAGAGACGGGAGACAGACGCGCGCGCACAGAGGGTCCAAAAGCCGGGAACGTTAATTCGCGCGACCCTCGCGCGCCATGGGACTCACTTATTTATTACGTCGCGGGGTGGAAAGATCGCGCGGCCCAAGCGCCAGACCGTTTAAACTCTGTCCCTCGTTATCAGATCGCGCCTTCGTTGCAAGCGGCACTAAGCTCGAAATCGCTTAAGAGCGGTTCTTCCTAGAGCAACGCCGAACTACTCGCACCAACCTCCCTTACCTCATCCTCACTCTGCCAACATTTTCCTCTATACCACCACGAGGTATAACTCTCTCTCCGCCTCTTGGTTTTTCCCTCTCGTAACATCAACGGCATCACAGATAAGACGGAGAAAGCGTCCGGAGTATAGCGAGGCGCGGCCCGAGGGGGTTACTTCGTTTTGGGTGGAAGTTGCGAAGTGGTTTTCTACGCGAAACCCCGCAATTGTAGTTGCCAGGCTAGATCTTTTGTTCTTTCACGATTTATCGTTCGTACGTACTAGACATTTGGCTTTCGTCGTTCTCCCGATCAACAAATTCATGGAATTCGCGAAGAGTTTAAATCGTGAGCGAAATTTTACGATGTTTTTTTAGATAACATCCGAATGGGTAAGAATGATCCGAGTCTTCATTGTCCTGGGTCGTAATCGAAGATTCCAATAGGGTGGAACTATTGTCTAGCATTTCAAGGAAATGCGTCTTCGCACGCGTTGTTAATTGTCATTTCGACCGAATCGACGATTTCGAAGAGGCGTTCGAATCCCTTCGTGAGCCAGGATTATACCAAGGAGTTAACTATCAAACGAGGTTGCAGTCGCATCACGTAGCACAAGTGTGCAGCGAGAGCCTTGCGCGATGTCTCTCCGGACATCGGTAAACCAGGCGGGCTGGCAAGGGAAGCTTTCAGCTTGAATCAGTCAGTATTATAGACGGGGTCTCTCTGTGATGCAACGAGCGGGAGAACAGTGGAAAGCGTTGCAGCCTCGAGCGCACCCGGTTGAACCGAGAATCGATCGTCAATGTTGTCACGCTCTTCTCTCTCTCTCTCTCTCTCTCTCTCTCTCTCTCTCTCTCTCTTTCTCCCTCTCTCTCTCTCTCTCTCACGATCGAAACATTGGAAGCGTGTTGGTTTCCAACAGAGGGTGAGAGAGGGAGACGAGTGATACATAGAATTTGCAGCAGACTGGTCCATAGCGTCGGAGCAACTGCCACCAGACAGTCGGATCAGCGAAGCGTGAAATGGAGATAATGACTAGCTCGCCAATCAGCTAACCAGACCGAGTCCGGAATTTCCGCTAATGAGCATCTCCGTGTTTCACAATGTCGATTCAATCTTTTGCAAATCCTAGCTTTCCTCCGAGAATGTGGAATATGAGATTTATGATGACATTCACTCCATCAATTATGAGTTTCATTCGAAGAAATGAACCAAGCTCGCCCAATAATCAAAACGAAGGTTCGATAAACGGTTCTCTTCGATGAAATTCAATCCTCGAGAGACTCCCAAATATTAAATAATCGTTGAAGACGTATATTTCCCCGTTATCATTGGAGAACTATCGCCGTTATACGAATAACTCCATCGCGAGTTGGTTATTTAAATACAAGAATATGGAATGTCGCGGCTGATTCGGCCTAAGAGTCGAGACTAGTTATGATTTTCCTAACTCCATCTCTCTTGTCTACGAATTCGGCCTCTATTGTTCCAACGGTATTACAATAACGAATCTAGGATTTGGATTCACTGTTTCGAGATGTGGCGAGGAGTTCGTGCTCGGTCGCAGTTACGAAGCTGGTGCACGGTTGCAAACTCCCGGCGCACCGGCTTTGGGTTTTCGCACAGCGATATATTATCTGTTATTATCGCAGCCACCGAGCGTTACTCTCAAGAGCACACACAGGCCCTCGACAATGCCGGGGCTTTAGGAGTTGATCTCCATATTTTAATTAAAACCTCGGGCTGTTCCCGGGGTTCACCGGCGTATGCTGTAACCGTAGAGCTACGCCGGACGTAACGATGGTTAGAATTCCATGGGTCATGGGATATGGTCGAAAAAGAAAAAGAATACCTCGATTTTCGTGATGTACATCTCCGCACACGCGCACTTTTTCTTTTGTGTATACATACGAGAAACTCCCGGCAGTTAATAAACAGACCCTTTTTTATGCTTTGAACGAGCTACGTACGTTTAATCCTGTAGATCGCTATATAGAGTTTGGAAATTAAAGCATTCTTACGATAAATGGTTCAACTCAAAGGACGATGAAAAATTCATTCCAACCATTCATTTCCGACAAGATTAATACAATTAATGTATTTTATCAAAAATAAATTAAATTTTGAAACTAATGCGATGAATTTTTCCAGTCGACAATTGTTGATATTACATCGTTATTATTGTTTATAAACGAGCATGAATATTGCGAACGTCCTGTCAGAAGAAACTAATAAGTTTTTACATTATCATCGAGACAGATAAATATTTTATCGTTTTTTAAGAAAAAAATTGAAATTCCGATTAACCACACGTCTTTTCGTTCCATCGCGCACAAACTTCCTCCGTGCATCGAGAGAACTCGGGCGTAGCGCTGTATAGCTGTTTGAAGCAAGGGGAAAAAACGAAAAATTTATGAAAATACTTTCCCAATATCTACTTATCGTCGAAGTGCCTATACCGGAAAAAGCGATTCCAACGATATCCCTTTACCGTACACGCGGGAAATATCTTCCTTCGCATTTTTCCTCCCTCGAGCCACCAGATACAAGCGTTCTCCGTACGCCCGTGGCTTCTCGTAACTTATGCTACCGCGATATGGCGCTGATGGAGAACGGAGAGAAAGAGAGGGCATTACCTGCACAAGAGGGCTTCGAATATCCGAAACAGAGTTTCGTTCCACGTCGATGAACGTTATCGTTGCTCCGACAATACCGAAAGCACGATGATCGAAAAGATCGTATCAGAAATAAGGGTTGTTTCAAAGAAATTACAGACGACTAGAAAGTTCGAACGAACAACTTTCCGCTTCGAATATTTATCCGCAAAAATTCTCGTTGCAAACATACGCTATACGAGAGAAAAAGGAGGGGAGTTTTATTTTCGTTGGAAAATAGAGAGGGGTTGGCCGAGAGTGTGAAATAGTGAAATGTACAAAATGGGCAAGGAACGTCGGTGTTGCTAAAATGTTTAGGACACGTGATATTAGGCTCCCTCATGGTTAATGCGAGCTAGGGGTTGAAACGGTAAAGCAACCCTGGGCAACCATGGGGCCGAAGCTCTCGAGTTACGTTGATATAGCGATTTATATAAATACATATATAACAACAAACATGAATACAGATCTCTCTTACCCGTCCTCTGCATTTACCATGCACGATTTCCATGCATACGACAACCATTCGCCCTCTGTTCCCTACCAACGCGTATTTAATACATCGACGTAAAATATGCGAATGATAGAAATGCAAGATGTTTAATATTTTCAAACGTAAATCGAATTTTGATAAATTGTTTTTCAACAAAACTTGAACAATCCCCGCAATAATTACTTTGTTTTTAAAAATTTAAATACAATTCCGTTCAACTCTTCTTTTACTAAATTAAGACACGAAATTTGAAATCAAGTTATACCTGAAACTACCCCTATGTAGTGCAGCTCGGTGTATCAAGGTTCTATTTACCATCCGGGGTATATTATCTTATCAGAGTTTCCCTTCGGTACACCATGACAAGGAGTCGCACAAACCTTGTCAATTAATTATCGTGTATAGCTTTGATCCGGGCATAGATGAACGTGTGTCGAGGCCGTGAGTATACTCTTGGCCAATATCACAGGACCATGAGAGCTACCATGGAACACGTGAGTTTACATGGTTCCTGGCATGGTTATCTATCAACGATACCAATCGATTTTACATATAACTATACATTAATGTAACATGAGCGAAGAAAAGAATTTGATACATACGACCCAACTAGCTACATCTTCTATCGTTTGATATTCAAAATTACCCGTGCCCATATCGAGATCTCAATTTCGACCTGACCATCTGCCTAAAATCTGTTATTCCGTACGACGCCTTCGCCTCTATCGGTCTAACCCCGGTACAAGGGAGAGTCAAGCGTTGTAACTATCTGTCTTGTGCGTTGTCTCTGATAGCAATGTACACACATGTTCAATTCACCTTGGTTGTAATGGTACATACGCATGCATATCAATATATATATATATATATATATATATATCGGTGGCACGTACATTCTCTCTCTCTCTCTCTCTCTCTCTCGATATATGTACACACATGTATATATATGGAGATAGATTCTCTCTCTCTCGATATATATATCGAGATATATACATAGAAAGAGAGAGAGAGAGAGGGAGGGAGGAAGGGAGGGAGGGAGAGAGAGAGAATGTACGTGCCATGTCCAGGGAGGTAACAGCCAAGCCATAGGACACGTGACACCCAGAGGGGGCATGTGTACCGTACGATTACATACTTACGAGACCTCGCTCCGTGCTACCCGTCATTCTCCTAATTCTCGTGCGTGCAATCGCATACAAACGCCCGATACCCATATGCATATAACACCGCGTTGCGGTATGCAATTCTATTTAGGCGCGTTCATAGTCGTCCATGAGCATTCGAGGATAGTGTTTCTGTGTTGGATCGAGATGACGCGTGGATCCTTTCAATGGACGATGGGTATGGGGTTGGTCGGTCTACCCCGCACTGTATGCGCTCCGTTCTAACGCTTGTGTAACTGGCACGTAGCCACGTACGTTGCGTGAGCTGAAACAGTGACGTGATATGACGTACATGTCTCTGATACGTTTAACGCTATTTAGGATATCTTTGAAGAACGACAAGTGAATTTTAACCGAATTTCTATCGATGCGAATGTAAGAGATCCAATTTTGTGAAAAGATTGTAGGTACGAAATATTTTTCATGTCATTCGGAAAAAATATAATTTAACAAAATGAGAAACAAACGAAAAATAAGTACGAGGCAATATACGTAGAAATTGGCCGCTTTCGAGACTCGGTAAAGCGATATGCGGAAAAACTTGTTGTTTCGTTACACACTCCCGTAGCGAAAGGTTGCTAAACTTGAAATTGGATGTTCAATATGTACGTTTGCGCTCGCCGGTGTGTTTGTTTGTTTGTTTGTCTTCGTAGAAAGATATTTCGCGGGACGAGCGTTTCCGCGGAAAGTTTCAAACCCATCTGCCGCGTCCTCCGGGCGAGACACGCTGTAACAATTTTAGATAGACGAAATCGCATTTTTCGTTCGTGTGTCACAAAGAAAGATCTCGAAAATGTTCGATATAAAAAAATAATGATCGAGATTTAGAGAATGTTGATTAAAAATGTTTAATAAGTCGAAAATCGCATTAGCAGTTTTACAACGCATTAATTTACGTGACGATGTGTAACAATTTTAGATAAG
>JAPYZT010006287.1:8347-19320 GCA_030522965.1 Tryphoninae sp. A BG-2022a | reverse complement strand
GTTGCACTTTGAAAAATAATCATACGATCGATTTCTAATTGATTTGTTCGATATGCATACATAAGGAATGGCTTACGCCATTCTGGGCAACGTTCCACCGATCATGGGAATCTACATGGCTTTCTTCCCAGTTCTCGTTTATGCAATATTTGGAACGTCGAGACACAACTCAATGGGTAAGAATGATCATTCATTTAAAAAACAAACCGATAAAATCGATTTTAATCATTTCCGGATTTTTCAATAATTTTTGAATCGCAACGATTTTTTTTAATTAAAATGCATTTTTATTCAGGAACATTCGCTCTCGTTTGCATGATGACGGGAAAAGTAATTCTCACACACGCCGATCCTGGAAATTTATCAAGCAACGCGACGATTTCTGCGAATCATGGGATTAATTCAACTTTATCGGAAGCGAGTCATTATACGCCAGCGGAAGTCGCAACGGCGGTTACATTTGGCGTCGCTATAATGGAGGTAAGATACATAAACCGATAACGTAGCAATTATTTAACGCTTCTTCTTCTTTTTTTCAATTCCCTAAATATTTTTTTAATTTCTTGAAAATCTTTCGCTCATCAAGAATCTCGTTGTCACCAGATTGCGTATAAATTTTATTCCCAAACTTTATTTTTCCGGTTTCTACGTTACGTGTAATCAAGTTGAATGTTGAAACGTTGGGCAGGGAGAAAAAATGTGTTTTAACGCTCGTTACGCCCTAAACACGTAAATATAATTTCTCGGCTGAGCCGGAAACGCAGAAAGATCAGCGAGCGACTAACTTCTTCCCCAAACTTTCTTATTTCCGACTTCTCTCGGTATCCTCGACTCGCCCCTTCGTTTTTTTGTTCTTCTTCTTCTTCTTCTTCTTTCTTCTCCCTCTTTCTTTTTTGCTCGCAGAAGCGAACGAAAACTAAAACTTTTTTTTTTCTATGCCTATAGCTGGCTATGTACGTGCTTCGTCTGGGTGTGATATCGTCACTGCTCTCCGAGACTTTGGTCAGCGGATTCACGACCGCCGCTGCGATTCACGTATTCACGTCACAAATCAAGGATCTTCTCGGTCTCAAACTGCCGAGACGAAATGGAATTTTCAAAGTCGTGCTCGTGAGTACGATTATTTTTCAAACTTTCCTTTTTTCTCCCTTTCTTTCATTTTTCTCACAAAGAATAAATGTCTATGAAATATTCATCATGAAAATATTTATAACAATTTTTTCTTTTCGTTCTCTCTAGACTTACGTCGATATTTTCAACAACATGGATGGAATTAATTTGACAGCTGCTGTCATATCGTGTATCACGATAATAGCTATAATATTCAACAACGAGGTGTTAAAAGTAAGTTGTTAATTATACAAATTAATTTTCGATTTTTTTAATTCATTGTTTAAACATTTTTCTTTTTATCTCGTGATTAGCCTCGAGTTGCAAAAAGGTGCTCGTTTCCCATACCGATAGAAATGTTGGCAGTTGTCATGGGTACGCTGATTTCCATTCAGATGAATCTCGCAGAGGTTTACAACGTAACTACGGTCGGGCACATACCGGTTGGGTAATAATTTTGACTCTGGAATAATTTTTCAAGAAATTTAATTTTCAACGTTTTTTATTTAATTTTGTTCTATTTTCAAATAATCGTCATAAGTGCATTTTTACACACGAAACTTACGTCGTGGATTCAACAAAATTAATAAAAAGAAATTCATTTTCACAAAGACTTCCGGTACCGGCATTGCCACCGATGGAACTCGTGCCCAAAGTTCTCGTTGACAGTTTCGTCATCACGATGGTCTCGTACAGTATTTCAATGTCAATGGCTCTTATATTCGCTCAGAAAATGAATTACGAAGTCGATGCTAATCAGGAATTGGTAGCACAGGTGACAAATATTTGTACATACAATTAAGCAAATATGATTTAATTAACGACAGTTTTTATCGAATAGAAATTAAATTACTCAATAAATTATTCAATTTCAATCAATTATTTATGATTATTTTTTCAGGGTCTTGGTAATTTAGTCGGCTCTTTCTTTTCTTGCATGCCGTTCACAGCCTCGTTATCAAGATCACTGGTCCAGCAAACTGTCGGTGGAAGAACTCAGCTGGCGAGTTTGATATCCTGCGGTCTTCTACTCTTCGTACTGTTGTGGATCGGTCCATTTTTAGAACCATTACCAAGAGTAAGTAAAAGCAAATTCTCCAATTAATCAAAAACCCTTATCTATTTTCTAATTAATCAAATATTATCAATGTACCTACAGTGCGTTCTGGCTGCGATAATCGTCGTCGCGCTTAAAGGGATGTTCCTTCAAGTCCGTGACTTGTGTAGATTTTGGCGACTGTCGTCTACCGACGCGATGATCTGGATCGTAACTTTTCTATCGGTGATACTTTTGGACATCGAGTACGGTCTTTTGATAGGAGCGATATTCTGTCTCGCCAAGCTCATCACAATCTCCATGAAGCCTTACACTTGCAAACTAGCCCTCGTGCCTGGAACGGAACTTTATCTCGATATGAATCGATACAAGAAAGTATGAACGAACAATCATATTTACAAAAATGTGGATGGATGATTATTTTTTTGAATTTTTTTTTAGCCCGATGGTCATTCAACCACGGTCGACGATCCGTCTCATCCACTTCTAGTCGATAGCCCATGATAATTATAAACATTTACATTTCTTTAATTGGAATATCTCATTATCACTGCTGGAATTAAAAAGAAACATCGATCTATAAAATTGTTCATTCAATCAGAAACAACAAATACTTCTCGATCGTTCAATTAATATTTCCGGAATTAATCGAGTAACTATTATTTTCGCAGACCGTCGAGATACCAGGAATTCAGATGTTTCATTATTGCGGAGGTTTGAATTTCGCTACGAAGCTTCACTTCAGAAAATCGGTGATACGAGCAGCCGGGGTTGTTCCCCAGGAGGAATTAAGCAGACGATCGGAGTTGTCGTGCAAAGAAGTGACTCAGGAGGAAATTAAGAGGGTAAGTTTAAACGTATCTCAATCGCCTCGTTGCATTTATTTTTTAGGGCTGTAAACGAAGACAAAAAGAAAAGAGTGGATGGAGGGAGGAATGAGGGGAGGGGGGGAGGGGGTCTGGCTTTTCGTAGCTCGGGCATCGATCAGCCCGAATGCAAATTCGAGGGCCATCGTCTTCATCGCACGGTGAGCTCCCGCTACCGTTCACCCTCTGCCGCAACGATCCGCGTTGGATCTTTACGATATCCCATCATCGCTCTATATATATATATGTATATATTTACGTACCTCGTTTATTTTATTTTTATTTGTTATTTTTCGTCTTTTTCAGTTGCGCGTATTGATCCTCGACTTTTCCGCACTCGTGCACATCGACCCTACGGGGGTAGCTACCCTGCGCGGTATAGTCGACGAGTACAACAAAATCGGCGTTTTCGTCTATCTCGCAGGATGCTCGGGTGAGTGAACACATTTTATTTTTCTCATATTGAATCCATTCATTATCAGAAAATTTGTTTTTAATGAAAACGATCATTATGATAATTAGTCATTATCGTAATAGGAATAGCGATTTATTTAATTTCCTATTTTTTCCGCATTGAATCAATTCGTTATCTAAAGATCGTTTTTAATTACAAAAATCATTAGGATAATTAGGGATTATGGTAATAAAAATAACGATCGATTTAATCGATAGGCTATTATCGTTATCGTTGAATCTCGTCGCGATGTTAAAATTCAACGATATCACAATGCGTCGAGTAATTAGCAAAAATTATTTAATTACGCGACCGGTAACCGTTTCCCGTAATTCGAGACGCGTAGATACGAGATATCGTGCCTTCGCTGTTGTAACTCGTTATTTAAATAAAATAATGACGTATAATACGAGAGCTAGGATAGTTCCGGAACAAGTAACTTCATGGATGGATTATTGGAGCAAGGAAGTGAAATATATCGGCAACGCGCACGAGATTTCCGGCATCGTACGTACGCCAGCTGCGAGAAAGAGAGAGAGAGAGAGAATCGCGAGCGTGATTATGGTCCCTGATACATAAGTAATCGGACACGAGGCGCGAGTACGATATATTTTATTTTTTTTTTAACGCGTGGTATGAAGTTACGATCGAGCTTCCAGTTTTCGAAACGACTTTATATATAATAACGAATATCCCTTGGTCCTTCTTGTTTTTTTTTTCCTTTTTTCTTTTTTTTTTCTATAGATAATATTAAATCTACCTTTTCCTTTCCTCGATATTACATTCGTGAATAAAATACGAAATAAAGGAAGATATATTGTATATCTCGTTTCACCGCAAACAGGACCGGTATACGAGATGATGAGAAAGTGCAACGTGGTCGAACGCAAGGAGGGCCACTTCACGATGTTCCCGACCGTGAACGATGCGGTGAATTTTGCGAGAAACGAGAATGCAATACCACCGATCTTGATACCGTCCACTCCACTCTGGACGACATGCCAGCAACCGATCGAGGATGAGAATTACATGAGCAGATTGTGATCAACCCGACGCTTCGTTGGTGTATTTATGTATATATTGTCGCTTTACGGGCTTGATTTTCTCCGAGAGGAAGTTGCAATTTTTAAAACGATATATTCCAAGAACGTGGCGTCGATTATGACTCATTTATCACGGCTAATCAACGAACGTTCACTTCCATGTATATTATAAGTCTACGTGTATTATTTTTAATGTCTCATTCATCGATTTATTATCTACTCAGAGGAGAAATCTCGTCTCATTTATTTCATTAATCGTCGTAAAGTTATAGTTAAAATGAATCCTGCCAATAATACAGAGGTTCCTATATTTTTATAGAAACGATAGGTTTCTTGGGCCAAAGTTAAACAAAGTAATTTAGCGAAATCGAACTTTATGTTATGATTGTTTAATTTATAATTATTGATAAAAATAGTTGTTACTAATTCTAGAATGTAAAACAGATAAAACTTTGTTAATGAGGAAGCGCAATGAAATTGTGAATTTGAATTTGGCGCGGGAATGCGTTGCGCGCTTTATCGCCATCTCGCGGGTACGTTGCGAAGCTAGTGTCGCTTCACCGCGACACGCTATAGGTCGGACGACTACGTGTATCGTTGCATGTCCCATGGCTGCGGTTAAGCAGATCGCAATGTTGCAAGCGAAGCTATTTCCAATGCCAGGCATTTCTTTTTGTACTTGTCGAACGTTTTGGAATGAATGAAGGCAGGACAGACGATTCGGTTCTTCGTCATTTATAATTCAGAAGGTAAGTGCATACTGGCGGTGCAACGACCCGCTTTTTATCGCTACTTAAATGCCCGGACGCTCTATGAATAACCAAACGTCACCCCGTGACAAACCGACTTCCCCCGTCACTTAGGAAAGTATTTGCAGCATTGCGAACTCTTATTTTCCATTAAATTAATATTCAAGAAGGCTATAAGTTAGAAATTTGTACAATGATTGTTGAAGTAAAAGCATTATTCACATGTTTTAAAAAAATGTAAATCTGCTAGCAATATCTAAGATATCGTAATAATTTCAATAAAAGTTATAGTAAGCAACGTGTATTACTTGTCTTTATTATGTACAGAAGTTTAACTGAATAACTTTAGTCATTCTCCAATAATAGTCGTTTGAATTTTAACCGCGAAAAAATTTGAACTCTGGTAATAGGTTTACATATATATATATATATATATATATATATATATATGACCCACAGTAGAGCTGTGCCGCATCAAGCGAATGCGTAGTGGCTTGCTGCGCAACACTCCCACGTAATTCGGTCCAGTGCCTTACTTCTCAGCGGTAGTAGTTTACTCGACATTAAACTGTCGTGACGTATATATTTTTTGTAGCCGGTTATCCTGTGAATAATATGGCATCTCTTATACAATATTTCAAGTCAATCCCTACGCACATGGTAAGTTCAATGAGCACTCTTCTCTTTATCAAGTATTACGCTGATTGCTAAATACGAGCTTGTTCTGTGCTCGGGCTCGGAAGGTCAATATCGTCGTATAGGTTATGTAGCGTCACTTGTTTTCCATATGTATAGGCAATGTCAACGTCGACAGAAATTCAACTATCTCGTACTTCAAGTGTAATTATAATTGCGATATATGAATAGTTTAAATATTTTTTCAGGATTACGATGGCCAGGCGAGAGCAGAAAGACTTTCGCGACTGATCGTGAGCTTATTCGGGGTGAGTTTTTCTGACAGTAAATATGTTCCTTGGACGGAGCTTCAAATATTATTTAACTCGTATTTATATACAATTATTATGGACAGTGGAAGCCAAGTATTGTTAAAGTATAGCGTACAAGTTTGAAATCGTTTCATTATACAATTTTGGAGGTTATAATATTGCGGGATGTGTTGCGACAAGTACGCAGAAGTCTGTGCCTCAAATTCGTCCCTCAACAAACTCTCTCTGCTTATACTCATTTTATGCACAATGCATCTTGTAACATTGAAAGATTTCTAATTTAAGTGTAAAAAACGTTTGGTATTGGAACAGTGTTCATTTGTCGATTTGTCATAGGTCGTTGGACTCATCTGGGGATACGTTATCCAGCAATTCTCACAGACGATCTACATACTTGGCGCTGGCTTCATTATGGCTGCGATAATCACAGTTCCGGCATGGCCAATGTACCGGCGCAAGCCCCTTGACTGGCAAAAACCACAAACTGATGCACCAGCGAAAACAAAGAAGAAAAAGTAGTATTAATCGTGCCCCATTCCTAAGGTTACATTAAGTTTCTATCATTTCTATTCTCTTTTGCACTATGATATTTAATCGTACTGAAATGATGCTGAGACATTGCTACATCGTGACAAATCTTTGGATTATTTTCTCAGCATCGTGCATTTAAATATTGCAATTATATTTATCCATGCAATAAACATCGTGTGACAAAGCATTTGAGGGTTTGCGTCAAGAACCCAAGACGCAGGAACTTTGTGATCATTCTTACATTATGAACATTTCTGTTTTTAGTAAATTTCTCAAATACAGAATTATAAGAACATTGCTGTGATTACCTACGTGCTATTCCATAGTTCCTGCTTCGATAATCATACCTGGCCCTTACACCAAAAGGCCAGTATACCAACCGTTACAAAAATATATATCTAAGGTTTATCATCAACGAGGATGTAGCAAACTACTGTTCAATCACTGATGAAAAATCCCCATTCTTTAATCCCTAAGAATTCTTCTCGCGCCACTAAGTATTCCTCCACCAATGGTGAGAACAAATTATGCTAACTTCATATTTTACCCAATAGCCCAAAATCATTTCCCATAAGACCCAGATATGAAATACATGCTTAATATATTTCATCAAATTATTCCATCAATTATTCTCATTATAAAAAACCTTTCAGCGAGTAAAAACACACATTCTCTATTGTTACTCCAATCTCAATTAAAATGTACATCGCTGCTCGACTTGTATCCATGCACATCGACCAGCCATCCATGGAGTGCAACAGGTGCAACAAGTACAATTGCAAGATCGTCACTCCATACCCATACTAGGTAGTCGCTTTGTTTTACCTTTTCGTTATTTAACTTAGACATAAAAATTACAAAAGTATGCGGATAATTTCATCGTACCCAGACCGGAACTTGCACGATACTGCGACGATGTAATCATGAAAGGGACACGCGGCTCAGCTTTGACGAATATGGTCGTGCAGTTGTTGAAAATAGAGCGTTCTAATTACAAAGGGGAAGCCGTAAACTTATCGCGAGCCCAGTCGCATGCACCGCCGATTAAGTTCAATTATAAAACTATATACGTCGCATAGATATATATAAACATATTGCCATGTGATACACCATACGTTATTGGACTTGTTCCAGGAACGTCTCTCGCTCTCCTGGAGCGTTCGACTTTCTTCGACCACGTTTCTTTATTTTATTTTCACTTTGTCGCGTACTCGGTCCCTCCTACCAATACAGCAAACCGTTCATACACACAAATATCATATACACAAATATACAATATATTTATTTCCTTACAACTATCAAATTTTTTTGGAAATTATACCATTCTGCTTAATTAAATTTTTATTATCCAGAGAACTGAAGGAATAAGACGAGAAGAATTTCTTCGGATGATATTTACAAAAAAGTGGATGTCGGACGACGGTGAATGCAATAATAAAACGCATCGTATAATTTCTTCTCGAAAAATCCGGTTTGTTGACTTTCACATGAAAATAATTCTTCCTATGGAAAATAATTTGCAGGGATGATGCGCAAAGGGATAGGATTGTGCAATTTTCATCAACAAGGTGCACCGGAAATTCACTACGGCGGAGAACCATAAACGTAATATCACGGTTACGAGTGAAGACTCGAGAGGGTTCCACTTTTACGCATTATGCCGAATACACGGTTTCACGACCAGACACGCCTCGTGGACACCCAAAGATCGTCGGGTGCACAAAAGAATACACGGGAAGCTTACGAAACACTTTCACCCGCTGTGTACCAACCGCGTGAAGGTACACTTGGCCACAAGGTATGATGGATATGCACACACGTAAAGGTGGAAATGGAATTGCGGTATGCAAGCTGCAACACTTCCTACAACATAGTAAGTGCAAAGTCACGAAATCATATATTTCTCGTCTGTTTGCATTCGCAATGATTTTTTCCTCGTTTCCTATGCAATCCAACGTGTCATCTTCGTTTCATTTAATCACATTTATTTGTTAATTCGGTGTTTATATTTATTTTCCAGGAGAACAAATGTTGTCTTTTTTGTATCGTCAATTATTATGGATTTTCTGGTGTTGGTGCAATTTTGTTATTTGGATGCATTTGTAAAATATTTATTTTGGTAAGTGAAAGTCATTATTCTTCGATTTTTTTATATTTAATATTTTTGATAATTTACCTATTTCCGTTTCTTTTTTTCAGTGTTTTTGATTTTTGCTGGTTGGAGATAAGAATAGGAAGTCGTATCGCTCTTTTGCCAATGTCTTACAGTCGACTAAGGAAGAACTTTTAAAACGTGCTAATCGACTCGTTTTGGCAGAGGAAATATTAACGAGTAAATTTCTACAAAAACGAGCCTAAGTAAAATGGGAAGATCCAAGTTACGTAAATCATTATCAAATCGAACATAAAAGTGGGAAACGTGTTCGAACTCTCAAAATTGAAATATCTAAGAAAAAAAACATGTGTATCGAGCGTGCGAGTCGACGGTTTCGCCGATATGTAAATCCGCCATCGATAAATTCAATTGATTGACCAACGGTATCGAAGCGAAGAAGGGGACATAAGTCCTACATTCGACACCACTTTCGCTGGAAAAACTCCCGGTTCGTTAAGAAATTCGTGACGACCCAAGCCAACGTTGTCCTATACATCGTCAAATAGAAAAAAAAATAAATCACTCGCATTGCAACTTCAAGTGCAAGTAAACAGTACCGCAGCCGTCGAGACACAAGAAATTAAATCCAGGAAATCAGAACAAAAATTCAGCACACTGACCTACAAAAATCACCCAAGTTTCGAAACAATTTTCAAACTTTTCCTCAACATTCAACTCAGCATTTACCTAGCTCTAATATTCCTAATAATAATAAACGTACGTAAAGAAAAATGTATAAATCAAGCGGTATACATTTCCCTTCTTTCACTGGAAAGAAAGAAAGGAAAAAAGTGCCTCGATTAATTCCTGCCTTTTTCTATCCACGTCGAGACGTTAACTTTTTTGAGGATACAAGTTACAAAATCATAAGCAACTCTCTCCGATTTCCGTTGCATAAATATGTATCGCGTTAGGAAGGAGGAAAATGCGATTCCCTCTTAATTCTCGAAACTGTCATGGGGAATGTTCAGTCGAGACATTTGAGTACAAACATCTTGATCCATATATATATATATATATACATAACAGTTATGGTCAGATGTAACATATCTACTTTTATATCCGAAATGTTCACTGCTTCGTACACAAATGTGTAAATCTCTCATTCTCTCTCTCTCTCTTTCTCTCCCTATATATATATGTGTGCATAAATGAAGTGGAATGGATATATATGTAAATAAATACATATATATATATATATATATATATATATAAATGGAGAGAGAAAGAGAGCAGTGAACGCGTTATACGCATCGACGTAACACATCCCTCCCGTCTTCGTTCCTTCGGACCGTCGCCGTTGTCAGGAACGCTCTTGCAACCGTTTCCTTGATCGTCTTACATAATGATCTTCAAAGGCTAGGATCGCGTTTTATACGGGACAACGTATAGGCTGTTATACGAGAGCACGAAAGCAGGGGAGTTGCTTTTTCGCTCCCACCCTGAGAACGTTACTCGTTGCGGGTTGCGTCGGTTCCCCGGGTAGCTTTTGGCATCGGTCTCCACCTTTATAAACCCATCGCTGACCGCTAAAGTCACAACTGTATCGGCATTCGTTCAGTAACGAATAACACGTCTTGAAACAAACAAACAAAAATCAACGTTAATCGTCGACATGTACTCTCGCGCCCTTGCTGTGAGTACGATTTTTGTTTATTTTTTTTTCATACATATTTGTTTTGTTTTTTCGGTTTTTTCTTTCATTTTTTTTCTTTTTTGGGGAATTATTCTCGTCGTACGTAGAAAATTAGTTTACGCTCTGACATCGTACCCGTGATCGCACAACCGTGACTTTGGTATTGACGATCTAATTACGTTCCGTTCAAGTGCAGTGTGAGAAAAGATCGTGACGGGTAACTACGGTGATCGAAAAATTTGTATTTTTATTTTCTTGTAAAATTTTTTGTTTTTTTTTACTTCAATTGTTTTAGTGAGTTCGTTGAATTTCTATAGCGAATTTTCATAGAGAAAAACAAATTTATTGAAATATTAATCAATGGATTTTTGTTACTTCAATTTTTGTTAAATTTTGGATTTTTAATTCGATCATTTTTTCGATAG
>JAPYZT010006286.1:0-22438 GCA_030522965.1 Tryphoninae sp. A BG-2022a | reverse complement strand
GGAGGAGGAGGAGGAGGAGGAGGTGGTGGTGGGTCGACGGGAGGTAGAGCAACGGGTAAGGGGGTAATAGAACCGGGCCCGGGGTTGTATAGCACCCGAATAGAAGGCGCAGTTGGAATCGTTCGTGGGCTGTTAAAATCGCACGACCGATATTCACTCTCTCTCGCCTCGCTCGCCGCGTATTCGACGACGGAAAAACCAAGGAAAAACACCGGGAAAAATCACGTCTCTTCGTGTAAAAGGAATAGCTTCCACGGATCTACAAACGTCGGAGCTGCAACAGACAAACAAGAAGAAGAGGAATAAACGAGTTTAACGAAACAACGAGAAAATAAGAGATAAGATAAATAAATATAAATCATTATCATTTTGTTTAAAAAAAAGAAGCAACGAAACGAAACAAGAAAGTACAAAAGTCAACGTTACAATTCACGGTGATCCATTGAAGAAAGGAAACAACCAACGGATTGATAAAAACGTCTCGTTAAGAGGGGGAAGAAAAGTGTGATCGAAGAGAGATACGTGAGAAAAACGAGTGTCCTGGACCGGCGGTGTATCTCCAGTGCCTCGGTTATCCTCGAGCTCATGTGTCATAGCAAATATCTTTCTTCCCTTTATTCTTATTCTTCATTTTATCTCTTTTAAATTCTTACTCCCTCTTTCTTTTAGTTTCATTTCTTTCACCGGTACTATCGTCGTTGGCGCGTTTTGATAAGCTTTGCAGCTTTGAGTGAGTGCGCGAACGAGGCGAGTGACACGTTACGGAGAGAGAGCGCGAGGATAGTCGCGAGTGAGGAAAAGCCTGAGAGGGAATAGCCGTCGACGCCTATCCGGATGCCGAGGCATGCGCCGTAAAAATAACGAGATTGATGTATCGCGGAGCGCAGGTACAAAATTCACCGTGAACTTATCATAAATATAGATATATAGATGTTGGTTACGTTCCTGCGTTGTATTTTGCATATGTATAACGCTGAGATTTTCTCCGACGACGTCACAGACCGAGGAAGCGTCATATTCACTATATATATATATATATATATATATATATATATATATATATATTTCTATGTAGACACGAATGTGCCCTCTTCGCTCTCTCCGGCTCATCTCTTTCGCACATTGAATGTATCGTGCAAGTAGTATAGGTCAACGTACGAGCCACGTTTGCGTATGCATGGTACCCCACGACGTACCTGCGAACATAAATTTATATTATTCATGGAAAGTGGATATCGTATGGAAACGTTGATCGAGTTTAATTCGATCGAATTGTAACTAGGAGAATCGAATAGAATAGAATTACTGTAAACGCGAGTGTCTTTTGTGCGAAAATCATTTGACGAATTTTCGATAGGTTCGGTTATCGAAGAGATGAAATTAATTTCGCGCTTTAATAAACGTTCGGTGGGAAATTTTAGATTCGTCGAAACTCGTACGAGCTGTATGGAATTTTGAGTTTTAAATATAGTGTAGGGATAGAATATTCAGATTCGTTTGGTAATATTGAATTGTTGTTTGCAATTGTGAAACTTGGGTTCGAATCGATAGGAGGGAGTTATAAAACTTGCAAATGGGTTCGAGCATTGGCTAAAAATGATTTTCATGTAATAGAGATCGTTGGAGAGAAATGAATTTTTAAAGAATTTTAATGGAATTGAAAGTGGGAATTTTGTGTGTGTTTCATCGTGATGCTAATTGGGCGAAGGGATTAATAACAAACGTTACATAATCAACACGAACCTGACAAAAGGTTTTAATATATAAATAAATTGATTGGTATAATTTTGTAAACTCATTTATCGAGGGTCGTTGTGCTTTTAATCGGTCTTTATAGAGCACTGAGTAATGCAAGACTGAGATTGATAATAATTATCATCATGAGGATTAGAAATAATCAACAAGAAAACGTACATCTGAGAAAAGAGAGATTTTTTTTATATCACGTGTATAATGTGATATGAAGAAATCTTGATTCTTTTTATCATGAATTTGTAATACGAACAATTATTTTTACCACGCGGGATGGGAGTTCCTTTTTTAGTAATGGCAATGTTACGTTTTTATTCTGTTCACAGATTTCGAGCTTTTTCCTGTTAATATGTTTGACAGGGGCGAGCATTTCGCTCACCTTCGGACAAGAGGGAAACGCGACTTCAGATGAGACAGAAATAATATGTCCAAACGAATGCATATGTCTCTCGTCCAAACAGGTAATTAATCGTAGAGTTGAGATAAAAATTATTGTATCACGAGACTATCGCGAAGAATATTTCATTCCACAATTTTCGAATCGTCAGGTTAAATTTTTTGTCGTCTTAATGATATTTAATAATTTATGATTCGTATAATTTATTAAACGTTGGGTCTTAACAATTGCGAAATTAATCGATAATAGTTTCCATACGAATACAAATTTCTACCTTATTTATACAAATAGACAAGACTATAATTATTAATGTACAAATATTATAGATATATTATTATAAATTTCTATACAAATGATGGATAAAAAAACGAAATAAATATCTTATTTTGTTCGTATAAATGATATTTTGTGCTTGATGATAAATTCAGGCTCTCTGCAACACCGGAGGCCTGCAGGACATACCGACGAAGTCGCAATTAACGCCGACGGTGGAGGAACTGTCGTTGACGAAGAACAACTTCATGGTAATAAAAACGGATGCTTTCGACGGTCTTCGTAATCTTCGTAAGCTCAATCTCGACGGGAACAACATAACGTCGATCAAGCCATTCGCATTTCGCGGTCTGAACAAACTAACGGACATATCGATACAGCAAACGCCGCTGGGTTTCATCGGACAATTTTCCTTCGCCGCATTGCACAACATCACCTCGTTATTGCTGTCGAACAATCGGATAAGTTACATCGAATCGTACTCGTTCGCCGGTACGAGTAACGTAAAGCTCATACTGTTGAGCAACAATCCACTGATAAGAGTCCAGAGCAAAGCGTTCTCAAGTTTGACGAACGTCGAGCATCTGATATTTCCTTCCGGGTTGCAGTTCATCGAGCCGGATGCTTTCAACGGTCTCCAAAATGTTGGCCAGATAAAGCTTACTTTCATGGATTTAAACAGTCTCCAACCGTACACGTTTCGTGGTTTGAGTCACATCGCCAGGCTGAACATACAAGAGAGCGATTTAGGTGTGATGAGAGCTGATTCGTTCGATGGTCTAACCCACGTCGATACTCTAAACATTCTAAACAACAAGATTGATATCATCGAGGAATTGCGTCTAACTACAGAGAACAGTATTGGTATTTTTCGTTTTACCGGGAATCACATATTGGCTGCACCACGTGCACAAGACACGTGTCTTCAGGTCAACACAATCATCGCTACCAATAATCATTTTCCTTGCGATTGCCAGATACACGATGTTCTCGAGAGCCACCTTACCAATCGTAGTATCAAAGAATTCCGGGCAAAAAACTTTTGCATATCACCGATCGAATACAATGGCAGGCAGATGAATCTCGTTGACTTCGACGTTATTGCCAAATGTCACGATAAGGTCGTCCAGGACAATCTTGGCTCTGGTTACAATCGTCCGACTAGCGATAATATACAGCTCGCCTTGGTCCTTGTCCTTTTTAAACTCGTTTCATCAATTCCATCGCTATAGTGCTTTGATTATTCACGAGGTAAGGGTAAGGATAAGGAAAGGGCGAGCGGTAAAACGCCTGACCAAAGGCGAGCTTGTTTTTAATTAAAAGCAACAAAATATTAACCTATATATATATATATATATATATATATATATATATATATATATATGTATATATATATATATGCAATAATTAGCTGCAAAGCGCTTGCGACTTTTCAACCTTTTTCGAACGTCTCATCCCGCGATATTTTCATGTCGATAGAGTGAAGACGAAAGAGAGCGAGATAGGGACAGAAAGAAACTTAATGAGTCTATTTATCGCTGCGTATCGCTGCCGCATCAAACGCTTGGGGAAATTCTCGAGTGACAGCGAGAAAAAAATGTCAGCTTAGATACGACATGATTATTTCTATGTGATCGATAAAACTTGCAATATTGTATATTAGAAGAAACGAAAAAATCATTGAGACCATATCGAGATAGTACGAAAGAATTGTAAACAGTATTATAACGACTTTAATATGACACATGCGCAAAGGCTCATGCTTGACACGAGTGAAGAAACGAGGGAAAAAAATGTAAACACACACTGGCTCGTTCGAACAAACGCCTCGCGTATCTCGTACATCGATCGCATCGTTTATATTCGTTAAATTAATAATGTAATTACTGTAAACAGGCTCGGCCTCTGGTCGGCAAAAAATAACAACCGAGGACCATACTTTTTACAAACATTCACACACTTGACACATACACACAGACTTAAGCACATATATAACTCATCATAGCCAACAATGTGAGGAGAGGGGGAACGAGAAAGAAAAGAACGATCCTACAAGGAGGTATTCGTCGTGAAGTCAGCCGCTTTTCTCCAAAATTTCTTGAATACTTCCCAGGCTGCGATATCGCTTGAAAGTAAATTATGGGAATTTCTGGTAATTTTGGTGTTTAGTCGCTTCCTCGGTTTATTTGTGATATGTCTCTTTGGTATTTAGATTTTGAATAATGAGATGCGCATAAAGAAGCGTCGAGGCAAACATATGAGTTTCGTTGTCCGGGGACGCTCATCTTGATTCATCCATTTCTGAGTAAGGAAGGAAATGAAATTAACCGATGGATCGACGCATCGATATAGTTTTTTTTTTCTTTTATAATCGCTAGAAATTTTCAAACGACACTTCACGAAAAATGCCACATGTGTTATGGATTGGGGCAATGTAATTTTAAACTTGTACGTGTGTAATCTAAGCGCTCGATCGCATCTGTTGTGCGGAACATTTTATTATTACGTAGCTCGTTAACGATATACACAACGTGTGTATAAATTTGAAGTAAATAAAATACACGAAATACGAAACGTACTGTACGAACAACGAAGAAACAAAGACCGTTAAGCAGAGCATTTGTTTATTATTAAAAAAAGGTAAACCTGTATAACCTATGGAGCATGTGTCAAGCAATAATCGCTATTACCGACTGAGCTATTACAAAATTCTTTTACAAAGTGCGGGATTTCGCCGCAAGGGTCGTGATGATAGCGTGGAAACAAGAGAGCTTTCCGAAGAGTTAAGTACGACTGCTCCGTTTTGGTTAGCGCACCTGCGCGGTGTGCCGATGGCGGAATCTATTTTTTCACTATATCGGTGGAGGGGCTGTTTACTATCGGAGTAGAATTATTGTGTGCAATCGCAGTTCCCCTTTATGGCGGGGACTCCTCCGATTTTGTCTTATAACGCGAAAATGGCGATTGCGAACTCCGCCAAGATGTCGCAACAAAAATTCGTAATGTGTCAGTAAGTTTCTTGGCTGTATTTGAGGGTGTAGTGATATATACATATATATACATGTATTATATATATATATATATATTGCATCTGTTACGATATCAATTGTTCGATTGTGCAGAATAATATTTCACATTTCCCTGATAGCGCAGTCTAAGCTAAAAACCTTCAAGTTTCGGGAAAACTAGAGAGACTAACAAAATAACGGAAGCAACATGACTTATCCGGGGGTTGCATTGATGGTTATGGTCGGAGTTGGCTTGGGGGCTTTCCTCTACTACATGTTCGCCGATGGTAATACTGCCAACAGTCATCATCGGTATGGAGATGATAGTGAAGGATATGGTCCACCGCCACCAGACCCCCCACATCCATGGTGTACCGGACAAGATGAAAGGTGAGATACTTGTATTATAACATAGATCAAGATGTTTTTTTTATGAACAAACGTCGCACTATTTTTACAGAACTCGCAGAAGAAGGCGTCGCTCGAATGTCAGCATAGGCAAAGTCAGCTGTACAATTTGCTTGGCTGAATTAGCGGATAAGGATTCTATACAACTTTATCCATGTCGACACGAGTTTCACAAAGCTTGTATCACTAAATGGCGAGAGCAAGGACCTCAGGTAAATATATGCTTTATATTTAGAATTGTTTCATTTGGGGCATAAGGGTTTTAAAATGTTTGAATAAAAAATTTCGTATTGCTTGCTCATTGGAGTTTATATTGCAGGAAGCCCGCAATACTTGTCCCAACTGCCGGGAAGGAATATTTGGTTCGATGAAGTGATAATTCGATCGGATAACTGTGCAAGGAATAATTTAAAAAGCTGACAGAACCAAGGGGACTGGCTCTCGTTCTAAGAACGATAAATTTTTTCTTTTTTCACGTCGGTCGGCTCGCTACTAGACATAGGCTATCACAGGAGGAGTACGACAAAAATGGTGTTTATAAAATTATTTGAACAGAGTAGGGATAACAAAAAAACCGAAAATAATGCGATATGTATGCAAAACTGCCGTTGGAAAAAATACGTATTCGATTGAGGCTGTTCTTCGATGTGGTGTTTGAACGATCTCCGCAATTCGCAAAGTGCATGTCGGTTTCAACATTAACGAGAGAAAAAAAAAAGGGAGGACGCATTGTCGGGTTATCAGTTCTACCTAATCAACGAAAATTATCCCGTGTTCTTCCCACCATTATGCGTTTGTTCCAATGAATCATGTAATTTTTGAGATTGATTGTCATTTTGTTTTTCTTTTGAGCTTGTGATAGCTTTAGAAGTTTAATAATCGGTACATCAATAGCTCCGATGAAACGTGAAAATGTATCGACAGATATTATTGAATAAGCGAGAGATTCAAACGCTTTATTAATTATGAAAACTTCTACAAACTATGTGATATATAACATGTGAGAGGACAATGGTTGCATAATTATCCCTGTAATGATGTCAGGATAAGTTTCTTCATACACTGATATTATATGTGCATATATACATATATATATACGCATATACATATGCATGTGTTTATATATATGTATGTATATATCTCGTTCAATATTCTTTTATGAATGTTATATGGGGTTAAGATTTACCAAACAGTCATGAAACTGATGTGTTCGATACGAGTTAAATTTACGGGCCCCCACGAAGTGTCGGCAAAACTAGTACGAAGCATCAGATCGAGTGAGAAAGAATCAACCAAGAGATTGAATCAATTGTACATTTTATAGACAAAAAAAATTGAAATGATTTCATGCATTGTGCTAGAAGATTTATTTTTCTCTTCATTAATAACCCGATTCTACCGTTCATCTGCACATATGTATAGATCATGGTAACTTGAGGAGTTCGTATGCGCCTTCTCTTCAACGATTACGCGATTACACGAATCATAAAAATTCGCAACACGTTGAATAATGTTCAAGAAAAGTCGTTCAAGATTTTTTCATCGACGATTCCGAGACGGATATTGTTGTACGTGTCTCAAGAAACGGGTATCTTGTGTCGACGATTTTAATAATAGTCGCCAATGTAATAAGGAGGAAGAATGCCGAACCATAATGATACCTGTTGACTGTAAGTCCCATCGTCGAAACGAATAAAATAAAAGTTAACGAACATATGAAAACAAGAATGTGTGAAAGCATCGAGAACGTTACTCCAATATTGATGAAAATGTTATTGGTTAGATGAACAACGAGTATTATACGTTAAAAATCTAATTTTCTTTATGAAACGCGTATATAATTGATGGAATTTTAGTATTTTTTTTGGAGTGATTAACGAAACTCTTTGACAAAGGGGATACTCTTCTATATTCGATAGCTTGAGCAATTTGCAGGCCTATAGTTAGGTCGTTTCTTAGCTGCGATCCGCATCAAGGTTTTCTTGTGTGACTTTTGACAATGCATTTAAATGAAAGTGAAACCGGTAATGAACAACGGTAAAGAAGACATTCCCTCGTTTAAGTCCCTCATTGTTAATCTCACTTTCGTTATAAAGAAAGAAAAGCGTGCAAACAATTTTCATAATCTAAGTGTACAATCGTCCTGACTGTAATATCCTCGAAGCCTTATTAATCACCACAGTCGCGTGCAAAGCCCGACCGGAAGTCCGGCAAGGTACTTTCATTTGCACTTTCAGTTAATGGTGAGGACCATTTTTGGCTACAAGTCCCGTTTGCCAGAAGTTGTTCTGATAACCTACTGTTAATTTATACCAACATGCTAGACGTCAACCGGTACGATTATCCATTGACCAGAATTGAAATGTCCCTGTGACATAAGCATAACGGTTTCAATCAAGAACGAAGAGTGTATATACCTATATGTGTGTATACACAAACACATTCGTTAGCACAAGTTAACAGCAAAAAATATGTTTCCACCTGTGTACCGTACGAAAGTTCCTCTTCGATAATTCTCAAACACTCTTCCCTCTCTCTGCACCATGAGACATGTACCCACGGACAAACGTGTTGCGTCTGTGTGTGCAGCCGTTAGGATCGTTCTCGCGTATTTCTCCAACTCGCGTGACTGCGACCCTAATGCGTGCGTGGTGAACGGCGTGGAAATGTTGGCGGAAGAAACGAGAATAATATGCCGGTCAGTTACTCGCGTACGTTCAACCACGAGGATAAGACCGCTTCGTAACTCCTTCGCTGTTTTTTTAGTGGATTTACCCAAGTTTTCGTACGTGGCTGTGTATCGAGTCCACTGTTTACGAGGTTATCAACGTACCGGTAGTTTTGGCGGGTACCCCATCATTCCATTGGAAAAGGAGGAATCAACAGGCAGTGGACAGAAAAATAAACATCGACATAGCTGTGACAATTTCGGTCAACGAACGAGCGATGGATCAGCGAGAGAAATGAAACGCGAACAGTCGTATCGATTAATGTCAAAACACTGGCACGATGTCTTACGAGAAATATGTTGTTACGACTTTTTCTGACGATATTGTTGCTGTCCAGACGAGGCACGGCTCGGAGAATAACCGACGAAAAACGAGGTGCATATAATTTTCGTGACGCGCGGTGCGGGTCGGGATTTGTGTTTTCACGATTGTTCGCTTTTTTTGTCGCATTGGCGCTGCTGTCGCGTACTCTGTCAATGCGCGTTACAAATTATCAATGATTTTTCGACTTTGCCGAATTAGCATGTAACGAAGTGTGAAATGCGTTAATCTAATGTTAAGTAGAGAAGATTTTCTTTTATAAATTCCTGTTGATCCTACGGTGAATTGATGCAAAAACAGTATTTTTGTTCGCGAACACGGTGACAAATTTTGAGTTACGAGAGTATGCGCAGTTTGACATTTGTTCTAGAGAGGGGGAAGCGGGAAAAAGATATGAATTTAAAAAACGTGCGTAACGAGATATAAATTCCAATGAACGTTGCTCCTTTAACGTAAGAAAATAATTTTATTTCTACGTGTACGATCGAGACATTTTTCAGGAAAAACTTTTTTCCGGCCTAGAAATCAACAATGTATTCATTCTCGATAAACGGAAACGTCTCCAGGTTCGTTATTTTTAACGCGTCGAAGTTTGATTTGTCGAAACAAGAGCAAACGATTGTTACTCGAGCGTGACTTCCGTTCGTGAATCATGAAACTTACATACACGACAGTTTCGCTATACGACAGCTATAGCATTACGTAAAATAATGATCGTAAATGAAGAAAGCGAGAAAGTGTACGCAATGGGTTGAAGAGTTATTCGTACGAATACGTATCTTCCTGGCCCTTTCACGGATATATATTTACTAGTCACGCTTGTGTGAAAGCTTCCAACTGTGTATACGTATAATCATAATTGTAAAAACCGTGGCGAAACATTGAAAACGTTTTAACACTTCCGGAGTACGCCGTCGGCAGAGATGGCTCTTACATCTCGTTATTATAGTATAGCAACGCTGATGATGATCGATAATTACTCACTTTTACTTTTTTTTTCATTCTTTCTCTCTCTCTCTCTTTCTTTCCTTTCATTGCAGTGAGAGAATTGATACGAGCGTGGGCACCGCTCGTTTGGCTCGCTCCAGGCGAAAAATTTCTGCCGCTCGGTGTACCGGAATTCCTCGACAATGTCAAGGCGGATAATGATCACCTGCGGACTCGCATTGGTGTAGGTAAGCGACAAGTATATAAGTTACACATTTCTATGTTTTTCTCTTTCTTTTTGTTTTCTTTTTTTTGTCTGGATGATATTAATCACTCGTTGGTGTATAAAGGATTTATTGTTATATCGATCGACAGAACTGCTTCTACGAAATGAATCGTCTTTTCTTTATGGGAAAGAACCAGCTGGAAATGTACCGATTTACGCATTGGTGAACGATTGCAATTTCGTTGAGACGTCCTCCGGGAAAAAGCAATCTCCTTCATTATCGTCATTCGTGAGTCATAACGAGATTGTCGACAGAGATGTAATAAGAAGACGAGGAAAACGAAGAAAGAGGGTCACCGAGTCAGTGCGGTCGAAACGACTAAGGGTAATCGTGGAACGAGATGGAAAATCTCGCATCGACGACCTCAAGATTCTTGGAGTACAAACGACGAACGATCTTCCGGGAAACGAGGTCGTCGTGACGTCGAGAGTTGACACGATTCGCGACGGGAATACGATCCCCGGCATCGCTGAGAACAGGTTCAGAAAACTGCACTTTCACGTGACCTATTGGATGTTCTATCCGTTCAGCGAGGGAAAGGCAGTTTGCGTTCTGGATCTTGGATTTTTCGGTAGCTGGCCAATACCTAGTGTGGGAGGTGTTTGCCTGGGAAGCCTCAGGGAATACGGCAATCATGTAGGCGATTGGGAACACATGAGTCTCTACTTCAAGGTGAATATCGTCCTTGTACGATAATCTTCGTTGCTCCTTGTACTTGTAAATTTCTTCGTGGAGGATGGAGTTGTCGTTGGTCACGTCGCATCACGACTTTACCGTACGATCATTCGTGGTCGCTTCCAGAATGTGTCGATCATAGAAGATGAAATATCGTGTCTAGAAAAAAAAGTTCAAAGTGATGCTTATAGTTTGAAACTAAGTGTTTGTTGGATTGTCGATAATAACGGGAATGGATACAATTTCAGATTTGACGGTGTACGAGCACGTTCTTCAACAAAAATGGAGGTTTCGTTTTGCTGCGATATAAATCTGTACATAGATAGAATATATATGTATAAAAATATTCTTTAATGTCATAATTATTCCATTAATTTTTCGTATATTCGAACACGTTGATTAGATTGCCGGTCCAGTTCCATTACGAATGAGCCAAAAATGCCGATTACAGAGTAGCGCGTAAATTTCTGAGCTAGCTGAGCTTCGACGTTAACCGCCCAGCTCAAAATTTCCTAATTCGATACAATTTTGTCGTTTTCAAAGGATCGATATTAGAACCGTGTGCAATGCATCGTTTCAGTATTTGTCAAAGTTTGTCTATATTTCCTTTTCGTCCTCTTCGCAGGGTGACGATCATCCTTCGTCGATGTACGTGTCCGCCCACGATGCAGGGGCCTTTTATCGTTACGATATACGTACCGGTACATTCTTGTACGAGAGCCAAGAAACGAGGAAGGGAATATTTCAGAAGCCAATATTTCCTGAACGAGTTTTCACGTCGACGGGCTCGCATCCTATTCTCTTCAGCGCACGTGGTTCTCACGGTCTGTGGACAGCGCCGGGCAAGCATAAATTCGTCAGGCTGCCACGTCTTTACGACGAGAGCGGTTTCGGTATTGCCTGGCCAACGTGGAAGAGAATCGAGCTATTGCCAGCTGAGAACAACGATAAGTCTCCGGCCTGGATGACTTTCCGCGGTAAATGGGGAAATCCTCGTAGCAACTGCCATCCTCTGGTTAAACTAGGCTTCAATATCTGCGAATTCGTGGACGGACCGACAGGCATACCAACGAAGAAGGGACGATTTAAATGCTGATGTTCAGCACAACGCTTTTGTTTTTTATAACGAGCAAGAACAAGAAAAAAGCCTTAATAAATTATCAACGTGGATTTTTATAAACGTTTTTTTGTCGGGGAATTGTCGTTCGCACAGAGGAACAATTGTAATGTATTCGACGAGAGATTGCGTCGTTTCGCGTTAATTGTTCGTACGTAACAATCGAGACCCGATGGCTCAAACGTGTGCGAGCTTGTTCTCGCGACGATGTAAAAAGAATATTAAAATACATTCTCGTATAACGATAGAGTGATGTATAAAGCGGTTCGCGAAAAAAGCGAGACAGCCGTATAGATTTTATCGCGCGGCTCTAGCACGCACGAGAGAAAAGGCAAAAGTTTCTAGAGCGTAAGATAATATAGGCTATTTCCGGTTATGTGGATTCGTAGCGGTCATATCACGTCCGGACTTGATTTGCGCGATGCATATTAACGAGTATTTATGAATTATATAACGATCAATGACTTATGCCACGAACCTTGGTAATGAAACGTGTCCCGGATATTCTTCGTTGACATCACGAGCGTTCAGTGGAACGTTATGAAGCAATAATCGATTCGCGACAATTTCTGGTGAAATTTAACGCGACTTGCGCGGTACGTTTAGTGACTATTCCGAAACTTCGTCGTCTTCGTCATCTTCGTCGTCGTCGTCCACGATCGCTATACTTCGTATACCATTACGAAGCAACGGGGTGCCTTTGTCCTTGCCAAGGACACGGGCATGTATTAGTATTTTCAAAGGAGATCCCGATTTGCAGCACGTGAGTTGAACTTGTTCTTTGATTATTTTCTCCTTATAGGCCAATAGGTCGACTTTCAATCTGCAAAAGACACATGTCATTTACTGCATTGCTTCGTCGACGCGCATCAGTTTCGTTCGTTCATAAGTCCTTTATAATTTTCGTCAAACACTAGTGCCTCGGCTTAATCGTTTCAATTACCTTAGGCCGTCCTTGTCCTGAGCGAAATCAATTACTGAGCAATTGGGATTCGCACTGCCCACTACGACGGCGGGAGCGATTGTCTGACCTTCACCGTGAATACAGTTGTTCCATGGTACTGAGAATTCTATGTGATACCTGAAATTTACAAAAAAAATAGTCGATCAACTTGGAAGCGCAACTACTCGATGACCAGGTAATAACAAATGATCACAATTGGCTATCTTTCACACATGCATAGTCATGAAAAAAAGCATATATGTATCTTGATTTAAAATTAATTGCCTGTGATGAAGTTGTAGAAACCCAAGGTGCGCATCAATGTGGCCGTGACGTTGCGGTTGTATCATAATGTTATTATCTTTTCCCATACCGCTGCCACCGCTAAAGTGAACGTGATGCTCTGCAATCATGTAACAACTTCATTATCGACAATAATGGCTGGTACAAAAAAATCGATGAAATCATTAGTTAAATAACGTAAATGCATGACATGTTATCCAACAATGAACAACGAGCGAGGTTTGTAATAAGATAAACAGGCATCGACCTCCATGTATTCTCTTGTAATTCAAGATTTAGATCTTTAAAAACATTTGTACTCCAAGGATTACACCAGTTACATGCCATTTCCGGTAAAAGAAGATTTACACAAAAAAATCACACGCAAGAGCGAAATATCGGTCACGTGCGTATTTGGAACGTGCCGCTTCGTTGTAACGGTTTGTAACATCAAATTGGCGTCTGCTCGTATCGACTCAAGTTTTTACAGTCTATACTGACAATAACTCGTTGAGAATGTATTAACGAAGCAAAGTTGGATATATAACAAAAAAGTGAGAATGCTAAGAACTCGTACCTTTGTCTCCCATGTTTAGGCAATTTTTCGTCAGTGTTGCATGCTGACTAATATGCAATAAAAAAGTTCCTCCTTACGATGATACGCTGAAATGCACCGTTGCACCATGCTGCACACAGGCAGCTACTAGTACGTTTTGTCGTATACTGTTATAGGAACGTCGTGGTGATTTTTCTGCCACGGAGGGCAGCACATGTTGCAGCCATTCGGATGCGCCATCTTACGTCACTATCCATAAGTACATTCAAATCGTTCAAATGGTTGAACTATTGATAACTCCATTAGAAAATTAAAATAATATTCGAATCCGTCCAATAAAACCATTTAACACAATTTTTAAATAAAATATGAACTGTAAAAAATACTTATGAACAGTAGAGGTGATTTCGTACGAGAGCTCTAAATATGTAAATAAGTTTTTTTTGCAATAATAAACATTGACAATTTCTCGAACGTTGAAGATTAAATTTTTTTTATTAACCTGCGATTACAGCTATTTTTACACTTTAGGATTAAATCCGAGTAAAAATTGCGATAACATTAGATGAAGTACAAAAACATGATCGATTGAGAAATAAAATTTCTGAATAAGCGAGCACTTTCTAGTGACGTTTACTTTCATCTAAATATTATAAAAAATCTTCTAATTTTTGCCAGTGGGCATATTGTAATGAAAATTAAATGTTACTTGCCAATTACCGGGGCCCATTCTCGGAATGCCTGAAAAAAAAATGAAAATTCTCGCGTTATGAAAAAGTGAGAATAGAATCGCTTTCATTAGAAAATTCGCGTACCTTTTTATGAAAGATGCAAAGCAAACTTTTGACAAAGGTATCACACTTATCAGTACCCCCTGTAAAAGAATCGTTATTTATAAAATTCATTTTATTCCAGTTATTGAGCCTATCGATTATTTTTTCCTCATACCTTGAACGGAACATTCCGAAAATTCTTGAATCACACCATCTCGGTTAGGAATACCCTCAACGGTCCCCAGCTTTGTTGTGATCTCAGCTACGTTAAACTTCCCATCGTTATCGTTATCTCAGAAATTCATTATTTTTCATGATTTCTATATTTCATTCGCATCGTTTTATTTTAATTCGAAACAGATATTTTAATCGAGAAAATATATAAAAATATGTGCGAAAGAAATGCAATTGAGATTTCGATATAACGATTGAAAATGAGATGAGTTGTAATCGCTTCTGTAACTCACTAGACCAAGTCCCTTCCAGTAGCATAGCAATATACACTTGATCGTAGGATTGCTGAAATCCACTTCAGTGACATTCGTAGGTAGCGAACGAATAAACGATATACTAACATTTTGTTCGGCCGCGCATTTTACGGTTAGAGAATCATTTTCGTTGTCTGGATGTTCCCCCGATGACTGCGACTGTTAATATTACGTTTCAATAGATGTTTAAACTATAATACATTTGAAATTTTTCGTCCGTTCGCAATTATTTTATACAAAAATCTGGATCAAAGTGTAAACCTAGTTTTTAAGATTGGCGATAAGAACCTGAAAACAATAATTTTTGTGCACTTACAGCTACTAAAAGTGCTGATAGGAAAAAGAGACACCCAATGCGGTACATGTTCGGTCGATCGTTGTTACGTTACTAAGCTTTAGGATTTGGAATAAATGGTGACGATGGTAATGATTGACATTGCGCTTCGAACTTGAAAAAGCTACTTCTTTCTGAGACATATGATGTAATCAAATTATTTATATTATCTTATCTAGAACAGTTCAGAGGGCAAAGGTTTTGCGAAACTCATCGTCTTTTAATCATTAGAGTGCAAATGGGTAATCGGCGAATTATGGCATGCATAATATGCGGACAGCTCGATAAACGTAATGCTACTATCGATTGAATTTTTTCAAGAAGCATTTTTTTTTGGGAAAAAAATTGTTTGTATTTAAAAAAATCATTTTATGTTGTTTGTTTTTATATTGGAGATATTCCATCACGATGTCATCTGCGGTCCCAAGCGCCCTCTTCACGAAGTATCTAAAATGCGAATACGAGGTTTGCATTAGAAGATTATTAAATCTCGTTTCAAAACAAAATTATCGTCAACTTGAATTTCGTTTTGTTAATTGTTTATTTTCAAGAAACTTACTTCGTCCTGTTTAGCTACGCACTGATGAGTTAGGTATGCCGTGTCGCACGGATTGCCACCGTCTGTCGGGCGAAAAGAATAAAGTAATAATTAATCGAGAAAATTTTCATTCTTTTTATATTTGATGATTATTGGTACCTTCGTGACTGCATTTTCCCCAACCAGCGGCGATTTTCTCTGGATAGAGAAGATCTTTGGGAAGAGTTGCCATAATGTTTTCAAGATGCATCGTACCATTTGGATAAACCTGCGAATATCATTATTCATTTAGTCTTGTTTCATCCAACGATTTATTACTTAATATATTTATATGTGCATATATGTATTTGTGTGAGTATATATTTATCACTAACAAGTCCACGTT
Source organism: Tryphoninae sp. A BG-2022a (assembly GCA_030522965.1). Classification (NCBI taxonomy): domain Eukaryota; kingdom Metazoa; phylum Arthropoda; class Insecta; order Hymenoptera; family Ichneumonidae; species Tryphoninae sp. A BG-2022a. Next base: position 6,245 of record JAPYZT010006286.1, on the reverse strand, counting down.
CTCGCAAGAGACACGTCATATAACATCTTCGCGTTGCTTCGGATACAAGCCTCTCGTTGTTGTGATCGCCGGTTGCCACCGCATGGCGATTTATTTTTGTTTCTATTACACATTTTTCCTCGACATCTTCAAGTTTCCGTTCAACCCCCGGGAATTGAGCCTGAGTAAATCGTTGGATTTGGAAAATTTTTCATATTTTCCAGAAATCTTGTTACTATATGAGAATACTTACCGATGCGGAAAGTGCGACGAGCACAACAAGACAAACGGTGCGATACATCTTCGGATCGTTGATTCACTGTAAACTGATGGCAGGGTAATTTTTGTTTCTTATTTATATGAAATTATGAAGTAGGCGGTGTAGGGAATCGCTCGGTTATTTGAACAAAGATAAAATATTTGAATATGATATTGGGAATAAGTGTGTCAAACATATCTATTCAATATTGTATAATAGAATTCTAACACCTGGTCGTAATAACTATTTTTATTGCATGTGAGCTCACGATTAAGCATTGGAGTGTAAACGTCTCTATGCTGCTTTCGAAAGGTAAACCTGGGTCGTTTTTGTCCTATACATGTTTTTCACCTATATTTTATTACTCGTGCTATAAAAGATACGGAAAAAATCTACAGTTTAATTGATGTGCTTATGATACGGAGCATCATACGAGTAAGTGAAATTGAAGTTTGTAATTGGGTGGTTAATGTTGCAACGTGAACAAATTTAGATTTTAAAGCAGCGTCAGTGAACGCTTTGCTATTTATTTCGAAGTAAAAGATCATTATTCGGAGAAAATCGACCATCTCACCCAAGAAAATTGGCCCGACCTCATAATATCGCAATATCTCATAATTTTCGCAAAAAGTGATCGGATAGTTTACATAAGAGTGTAAACCTGGATCAATTTTATCTCACAAAGATTCAAAATTTTAATCAGCTACAAACTACTGCACAAAGACAATCCTTTGCAATACTCCATTGCCCTTAAAGTTCTTTTAGGCTAAGAAGTGGCTAAATTGGAGGGATTAATTTTTCATCTGGGATTATTTAAAAAAATATTATTACATCAATTGCGACAAAATAGTAGCGGTAGATTTATAAATCTATTCCTTAAATAACATCTCATCGTTAAATCACCATTTAGTTTTTGTTATTTATTTATTCAAATAACAATTAATGACGTATAAATTCTCAAGGCCAATAGTTGATTCTAATAGAGATCAATATATAGAACTCAAATATGTTTCAAATCATTGAGTATGGCATAACTCATGCTAATTCCAATTTCATAGACGTCACATTAGAATTATATGGCCCGTGACAACACCTGCGAGACGTACTTCCCGGACGCAGTTCAAATACATTTCAATTAATTCAACGCAATTAAATTATTTCACTCGTAATTTATATATTTTTCCATAACTTATAATCAATTGTTCAACCCACATCAGAGCGAATAGGCAAATGATAATTAATATTCGATGTGTCTCGATCACCGAGATAGAAGGAGAAAAAAAAAAGTAGGAATACTTATAAATCTGGTTGCTAGGCATAATCTATCAACGTTCTCAAGCGAGAAAGTCATTGACCTCGGCGCGTAATATACACGGTTCGACATCATCCGATTTGTCATAGTTTTAATTTATTCATCCAGACTGTAGAGATCGATTACCACATCTCATTAAGAGGTGCCGTAATCCTAGGGAAAAAGAACAAAAAGAAACGTTCAAAATAAAGATCCTATCGATCTTGACCAATTCCCCTTCCAGTCAACGAATTTTAATTCTCATCAAAGTTTTATCAACGCAACTACGATACTTCGATAAATAATTTTCATCATTTTCGCACGGTTAATTTCAATAAATTGATCTTCTCGATACTTTAGTGTCTTCCATCGAACAATTACTTACATGCCGTTTACTATCTTCTTCGAAAAAATTGTAATATTCTTACCCGTATAATTAAGTAATTTCGTTTTTTCTTTGTTTGAATTTTTGTAAAATCGCGGGATTGCGCAACGCTTGAGAAATCGTCAAATTAAATGTACGGACATAATACTCGCGATTATAATTATTCGCGTATATTGGAATATGTATAAGACATAAACGTCTTCTTGGGCGTTCGTTCCGTCTAACGAGTGCAATTTAGTTATACGACTCGTAATTACCAAGGCGCAAAGAAATAAAAATCGCAATATAAGAAGACTGATCTTCCAACGGAAAAAAACAGCACGACTAATTAAGAATAACCACAAGTTTTCCATCATTGTGTCATTCGAAAAACCGGTTGATACGAGCGATGAAAATCTACGCGATGATTATCGCTCATCGCCTCACCGTTCGGTTGCATCACCGTCGCTGGTGGATTACGCCCCGATGGGTTATAAAAAAATCAAATTACAATTCAACGACATATTTTTCATTTGTTTTATTTTCGTGACGAGTTTTCAAAAATTAAGATCGATATTATCAATAATGCAGGAATTTTTTATACAATCAACGTAACGCGGTCGAAATTTAATTTCTCGTATCCTTGTATCACGCCCTTCTCGATTAATTCGTCGGTTATCAAGGGTGCGGTGGTGGTGGTGGTCCATGCCTATGCGGTAGGGCCTGAGAGAAGCCAATAAAAATTAATTTAATAATATCGTTCGAGATATCGCCGATGGAAAGAAATCGATGCTACGAAAAGGATCGTCCATTACTCACGTGTTTGTCGCGAAGGCACATGAATATCAAGTGGGCCGTTTCGCAATCGTCGTCGGCTTCTGCGAAGGAACATAAACAATGAAATAAAACCAAAATCGAGGAAACGAAAGACTTGCGATTAAAATTAAAATATGTGTATTATAAATAATTGAATGCGTACTTTGGGTACTGCACTCGGTCATCGCCTCAACGACCTTCTCACGATTGGGCATATCCGCTGGCATTTTTTCAATCGCCTTTGCAAGATCGACGGTTCCATCGTCTTTCATCTGGAATTTTGGTTTTGTTTTTTTTATCACGATTTTATTTTGATATTCTCTAGGAAATATCGGGTTTGTAAAAAAATAATGAATTTTGTCGGTCTTCTCACCTCTCCTCGCTCCTTCATTATGCATGCACCGAAACACTTCATTTTTTGATCGGGCTCAAAATCCGGTGGTGGTGGTCCTTTGAAAACCGAAGGGTCGATTCCGACCTCCTCCCCGCATTTTGTCATTACCGCTTTGAATTCCTCTCTTCCCGGCCCGCCGAGAACCTGGGTAGAATTTAACTAAAGGAAAATTGGGTTTTGATAGAATTATAGAATTATTGTTTCGATCATGGATCTTGCAAATTTGTATCGATTCTTTGAAAAAAATGCTCTGCTTCTTCGAAAATTCTCCGATCAAATTCTCGCTTCTTATATCGACGTTAAAGAAAATTGAATTTTTATATTATAATTTCGAGTAAAAGATAAGATTATAAATGGATTTATAAAAACACGTTTTTACGAATAAATTACAAATTTCTGAATTTTACTCGAACTGAAAGCGCTGTGATTCATCCGATTACAGAAGGCTTGTACAATCACGAACCGCGAGAGTCAGTTTCCCCAACTCGCTTTATAAAAAAACGAGTTTCTCACGTTTGAATAAAAAAACGTCCCAATCTCAAAATTCTCAATATCAAGTCTATCGTCGAATCGATTAAAATAATTCAGATCCTTAAAAATCCATTTAACAAAGCCTATCAATATTTTTCTATTTCGTTTTCAAACTCACAGTCGACGTCAGTGCAACCAGCACGAGAAAAGCAACGTTGCGACACATTGTTGGGCCGTTCGTTGGACACTTCTAACTAAATATTCCCACCGTGTTAACTCTTTATATACAAATGTATAAACATTAAAGTTGGCGTTATTCCGACTCGTTATATCATTACCTTCGTAAAGTGGGGAGTGCAATAACAATGTTCCAACCGTGTTAATTACTATCCAGAAGTCATACGACGATGGTGACCAAAAGAGAGAGAAGACACCTCGAACAATGAAATGATCAGCGCGAATCGGTCAAATGTATCATCGTCATTTGTATAATCACGAGCTTCCTTCGCGCATTTCCCATCAACGTCTACTTATTATTGTTTAATTGTTAGCTCGAAGCAGCTTTACACCAGGCTTTACACCACGCCGGGCGGAAGTGATGCCATTTCGGGAAATAGCAGAATACAATAATTTCGAACGAGTTTGAAATGGGAGCTAGAGGAGACCTTGACTCGTTCACCACTTAGTTCCACCAGGTGACTCTCTACCTCACGTTCTCCTCGATTTTCTCAAAACCTTAAACAAACAAAAAATGAAAAAGAACGCGTTATCAACGAAGAGAAAACAGCAATATTCGTTTCGATTGATTTTCATCAATCGACCAAGCTCCCATCTTCCTCAGATTTGTACTTGAAACATGCTTTTTATCAAAACAATTTACCGTTCGATTTTTTTTTTTTTTTAATTTCTTAACGATCTTTTATCGACAATATTTTATTGACGATAAATCTTTATTTATTTGAATTGTTAAATTTCAAGGCTCGTTATGCGTTTTACAAGGGCGAGAAATGACTCGCGAATAAAAATGTAATAAAAACATAGTGTCTCGAATGAGAATCGTGTATTGTGTAATCAATTACTATCATCGTGATGTAAACGAGCCATCCAGAATGTATAATAAAAGAGGCAAAAAAATGATGGAGTATTTAACGTTGTGTACCGTAAACTTCTTGTTTGTATTAGTGAAAAATCGTTGTTGTATGAATTACGAACGAAACTTTCGAATCGGTCGATCTCCAACAACGAGGACTTTTGGCCTTGGCCTTCGCTCACAACTATATGAGAATTACGGATATGATATTGGTTCTACGTACGTCTATCTCACCTCTTTATTTTTCTTCCTTGCTTCGACGTTCCTGCACGACCTTACTTATTACGTTTTTTTTTGTTCGCATATTAAAATATTTGCCGAAATTCATGGGCAACGGAGTTTGACAAGCCAGCGATGGTATAAAAGCCGAGAATCTCTTCAGGGATTTATCAGTAATCTTCTAATCTCGTAATCGATCGTTCGAAAACAAAATTCCCAACGATTCTTTATTTCATCATGAAGACATTCGCTCTCGTCCTTGCAATCTGCATCGTTTCTAGTGTCGTAAGTTTTATCGAAATAATCGTTTCCATCAACAAAATCGAATCTTGGATTTGTTTCTTAGATCTCAAATTGAAAATAGATTTATCGATTAATGTTTATTCATATTTTATATTATTTTTAGTCCGCTGGTCTTACCGATGAGCAGAAAGCCAAATTGCGAGAACATCGAGCAATCTGTACAGAAGTAACTGGCGTCTCTCCCGGTGAGTATGGCGATCGTCAGCCGATGAAAAAATTCAATTCTTAAACTATAATTATTAAAAAGAAAATTAACATTATTAATTGTTAAAAAATAATTAATCGATTTTTGGATAAATGATTGAATTTTTCTTTTGTCATACGCGATGGAGAAAAGTATTGATAAAAATTTAATAATAAATTGTAGACGCAATCGAGAATGTGAAGAAGGGAATTCTCGATGAACAAGATCCGAAACTAGCCTGTTTCGCGACTTGTTTATTCAAGCGAATCGGTTTCCTCAACGCCGATGGTACCTTCAACGAGACGGTCTTTCGTGCCAAAGTCCCGAGTGACATTCCAAAAGAAAAAGTCGATGCTTTGATCGGCAAATGCGCGAATCTCGGTAAGAATAAACGTCGATATCGAAAGACGATTTAACGATCGTACGAATGTTTTATCGTGTTTCTATGCGAATCGAGGCGAGCGTCTTGTTACTAAATTATTGTTATTATGAATTATAGGCGGTAGCAACGAGTGCGAGATCGGAGCTAAGCTGTACAAGTGTTGGTTGGAAAACAGAACAGTCGCAGTCTCCTTGGATTAATACGACAGGATTGATACGATCGAGGAATAAACGACATTTCTTCATCGCTATTTGATCAATTTTGGATTTCTGTTCCATAAAGTGACGACACGGAGGATCCAACTTGTGATTACGGATGAAATAAATTTTATTCATAGATCGTAATGTCACTTTACTTTATTTTTAATAAATTACTTCATCGATAATTAACACTGTTGAATAAAATTATGCTTTTTATTAAAATGATGTCAAGGATTTAAGGATTACTGTCGATTTTTGAGAAATATATGAAGAGGACATGAAAACAAAGAGGA
>JAPYZT010006285.1:0-14042 GCA_030522965.1 Tryphoninae sp. A BG-2022a | reverse complement strand
CTTTCTCTCTTCGCGACTACCGAGAGATACATGGTTCGCATTTGAGGCTTCCGATCACTGTACACACGGCATGAGTTTGGGAGAGATCTCGTTCTCACCCCGATACGTACATGTACGCCCAATGCTACAGGGGTGGACACGTCGTTGATACCCCCCAAATAAATGAAGAAAATATCGATAAAAAATCATTCGATTAATTGATTTTATTATTTTAATGGAAATAAAAAAATGTTCCTTGTAAGGAGTAATTACGATAATTAGTTTGCAAAATTCGTTGCGAGTAAAATTTTTGATTAACTTTTTAAATAATTTATACGTCACGATGTTGATGAAACGACAATTATAAAATAATCGCTTATATTACATTTTCAATTGAGTTGAAATCGATCACTACTGTCGGTGACATAAATTGTCGTGAAAAATTTTCATCTGCAGAGCAGTGACGCATATGGTAATTAAAGATCCTTCAAATGATTATTGGAATCGTCCGGAGGTTAAACGAAAATTGTTTTCATCGAATAATGTCGATAAAAATCGCAATATTTCTTGGCACAAAAAACGTTAATAAAATTAACCTTTTTTTTCTATTTCCCTGTATTTTTATTCGCAGCCATTCGTACCGTCGAGACAGTAATTGTGAAATAATGGGCTGATATATCATTTTCAATTCGATCATAATCGATCAAAGCTGTCAGTGGCAAAAATCCGTGTCCTCGAAAAATTCCCACCGGCGACAAAATAGCATCGAGAAAAAGAATCACAATGGGTCCCGGGCTAAGTTATAATTCTCGCCGTTGACGCAGCCGAACGAATGAATGGACGCGGAGAGAACAGCGATGCATAAAAAAAATAATTTAAAAAAAAAACAAAACAAAAAAAATTGCCGAAACGATCGAAAAAATGTGAACGCTGCAATTCAGAAAGTCCAGAAAATATCGGAGACAAAAATATATAGATGGCAGTGCGAGTAAGAGTGAGAGAGAGAGAGAGGGGGGGAGAAAGGGAGAGAAAGAGAGCAAGAGAGGGAGGAACGAAGAGTGCGAGAGATAGATAGAGGGAGACAAAGAGAAAGAGTGAGAACGCGATAGAGAACGAGAGAGGTAGAGAACGAGGGAAAATGGTAGAACTTGCAAAATCCAATTTGATGACTCGTTACACATCGCTGAACGCGAGCTTCGCTAAAGTAATTATTAACACCAATTGCATTGTAATTAAACATCGTTCTCCCCCAGCGGTACAGCACAACATACAGCAGTAGCAATATAGCCAGTAACATTCACAGGGGTTTGCTTCGTTCCCTTATTTCTCGTCCGTTCTGGCGCTTTGTACTCGTCCACGTATACAACAAAACTGTCCCAATCTCTTTTCTTTCTTTATAATTTTTTTTTTTTTTCGTATTTTCACTTCTCGATGGCCTCTCCCTCTCCTTCTTTCTTTCGCTACTATATACACGTAAACGCACAGACGCACATATATATATAATATATATATGTATATAAAAAGATCCCAGGTTATACCCACATTGCTTTTCCGTACCGCAAATAAAAAAATTATTCAATTTTCGTTTCACCTTCGTTTTTTTTGTTTTATCATCGCCATTATTTATTCCTTTCACGCGTGGCACGAAACTACACGACGATACTTGCCTCCGTGAATTCATATTCGTTACGTATCTGCCCTATCTTGCGAAAACGGAACTACTTATATGTATATATATATATATATATATATATATATATATATATATATATACGTTATATATGCTGCATAGAAAACCGAGAGAAGCTGTACGCTGTTCGGGAAATATATAGTCCGAGTACGTAGTTATGCTGATATGTAACAGACCGCGTATATATCGAGCGCATATTTTTCAAGAGTGTCGAATCTGAATGAACTGGAAAAATATAGGAGGGCAACAGATATACATTTGCACACGAGGAGATAGTGAGAAAGAGAGAGGGAGAGAAACAGCTCTCTCGGGTGAAACTCTCGTGAAATGAATATTTCGATTTCGATATCGATGGTCGACACAGTTACCCCCTGGGAAATGAAGCCGTATATGACGCTGCACCCGCTCACGTGTAGGTATACGAATGGGAATTGGTGATGAAAAAAAAAAAGATGCGAACGAGGTTGAACGTTGGGAGTAGATGTTCGGTCGGGAGGGTTACGAAGGGCCAGGGGAGGTCATTTTGGCAGGTTCCTAATTACTGGCTCCCCGAACAGCAAAATGATCAATTCGCCCCGGCTTGCTCGTACTGCACACTTCACTTTCATATATATATGAAGTTTATACTCTATGTACTAGAGAAGGTACATGGATATGTGTCTATATATATATATATATAGAGAGAGTTTTTATATAGGTATATATAATATCATAACGTGATAGTATTTTTAGCCCTAGGCGATCGAGAAGAATTTTTTTTTCGTTTCGTTGCATTTCGCTTTTTTTTCCTTGTTTTGTTTTATTTTGCGTAGCGAACGCCGACGCACGGCACCATGATCCGATTAACGCCCCGAAGGGGTAACGATCGCGCAACGGAATTCCCTACCTCACCCTTTCTCTCTCTCTCTCTCTCTCTCTCTCGCTCTCGCTCTCTCTGTCTCTCTCCGCCACACGCGCAGGTGTATAGAAGAACGTGGGGTAACTCGGATCAATTACCGGTTTTGAATTTTTTTTTATTTCCGTTCCATTTTTTGAAGCGACGACAATAAAACACTCTCGTTGCGTCGCGCCATCACTGTGGATGCAAATGTCTACCACTCGGCCATTAGATGGTTTTTTTCGCACTATTTTCCTCGCGGTCTTTCATTCGCTAGATTGAGCTCGAAACGAAACAAGCTTGCTGAGAGAAATCTTGATCCATGGGACGAGAGTAGTCGAGATATAAAAAGGAAGTACGAAACAATGACGAATAAATCAATGGTGAGAGTAATTTTATGTGATCGCGGAAATAAAGAATTACTCGTATCGAGCGATGCACATTAATTTAATTGATAATCTTTTAAATAGCATAATAACTAAGCAGTTGGCACAATTTTAACGAATCCGCTTTTTGCGTACTTCAATTATTTATACTAATTCAATTTTTTCCTTTTCTCTCGCGCGAATAGAATTTTATATTTTGCTGGACCGAAATTCCGGATTTTATATGAAGCTCGTTCCGTCCATTTTATATCGCCTCCAACCTGACTTGCCCCTGACTCGATTTACCCCACTTGCTGTGAGATATTTGTTTTTTTTTCATTTCGCTTTGGCTCAACTACAGTGTGCATATTCTGGCTCTCGCCAACACTCGATGCTCGCCCGTGAATCCACCATATGTGTGGATGTGTGTAGCTACGTGCATCTACTCCCTGCCTCCCTCCAACTCCAAGCCCTTCCCACCACGCCGAGCTGGACTAATGATTTTTTCATTAAAATCCTCGACCGAGGCGGTTCCTCTCGCTCTCTGGTTATTACGAAACTCGACCCTTGCACCCCTCCTCGTCCAGATTCGGCAAGCTCACCATCCGCGAACCACTCCACATTACCACACAGAGAATCCGCCACTCTGTATATACGCATCGCTCTATATCTCTGTAATACCTCGCTACCAAAATTATTCTTCCGAATTGCGTAAAACGAAAATTACACGTATCCGATCGAAGACTTATTGAAATTGTATTTATTCGCATTTAAATAAATTTCGTTAGAGTTCAAAGAAATGGAAAAAAACAGGATACAAATTATATTAAAGCGTTGCGTGTAAAATAAATTATTTCATCACTGTCCAAAGGACGTATGTTCGTTCGACAATTTCGGATAATTAATTGCTCTTGTAATTAAATATAAATTTTGATATGAACAAATTAAATGATATTGTTTGACAATCTTCTTGATATTTACATCCCTAATAGTCAATATAAGTGTATGTATATATGAATACAACTTTACGATAAGCTTTTCTTGTGAATGACTGCACACTCGTCGTGTACATTCGCGAGACGTAAAGTTCATCAACAGAGCGCGCCCCGAGACTGCAGCAAAGCGTCCCAAAGAGAGGAAAGTCAACCATCGAGAGTTGTCCCTCCGATCGGAAGTCCGGTTCTACCGGACCACCTTCTATTCGAGCAAGAGCAACGGTCGCGGCAGGGTCGACCTGAATAAGTTTCCCCGAGAGTTTCGCAAAACCTGAATGAAGATATATATATATATATATATATATATATATATATACATAGATATACATAGATATACATAGATATATACAGTGTATAGTTGTGCACTAGCAATTCGAGTAGATTTTGGTTCAAGAGATATATACCTATACATCTAGATATTTGAACCGAAGTTGATCCCAAATGTTGATCGAGCAGAATATCCGTCTCTGCATATATTCATATGAGCAAGGCGTCACCATGGCGATTTCCCAAACACCCTCGACTATTCCCCAAACTGACGATAAAGACTGGAGATATAAAACGGACATGTGAATTAAGAGAGGGAGAGAAAGAGAGAGAGAGAGAGAGAGAGAGAGAGAGAGAGGGAGAGAGAGAGAGAGAGAGAGGACAGAAGCACATTGAACGCAAAGCGACGCATCGGTATATGTCGAGCGCTCTTTGCGCACAATCATCGTTCCAATAAATATATGTAGGCAGGAGATCATGGAGAGTGCCTCGATCGTCTCTCTCTCTGTCTTTCTCTCCCTCTACCTCTTTGTCGCTCCCTCGGGCGTATGCACACATGGTGGTTAACCGCATAATCGTGGCAATGCACAGTTCATTGCCATAAAGCGACCGTGGATGCTGGCTATTCATTAGTTAGATGGGCGCGCCTATGTGTGCTTTAGGACAGGGACACATGCATATGCAATCCTTTAGAGTATATATATATATATATATATATATATATATATATATGTGATATATGTGATATACATGCATATATATATATATATATGCATATATAAATATATGTATGTAGGTGTCTGTATATGTGATATCAGTACAAGTGTTGTTGGCTGCTGTAACGGTGTTGTAGTCTGTTGGCCCAGACACCGGACGTTTCCGACCTAGTCCACTTGCCAATTTCAACGATTATTTGTTCAGAATGATAATGCGAGCTGCCTCGCCCCAGTGCTCGCTCGAAAATACGAAAACACAATTTACACAAAGACACACACACATATACATGCACACATAAATATCTCCCGCAATTGCTCTAGTTCTCGAAAGGTCCGAGAGAGGGACCACAACGAAAGACGTCACTTGCATGTAAATATCAATTTTTGTTTTATCACAAAAATTGAAGTGAATTTTCGGTCCGAGCGTGCACCAAGTAGTACGAACGTTTTAAGTCAGACGGCGATGCTGAAGCGAGTAAAGGATGAAGATAGAAGAATGTAGAGGAAGGAAGAGGGAGTTAGAGGGAAAGAGTGCTGGGAGGGAAGACGCTGGGCCGATCAATATATCACTCTGATGGAAGCCGACGCCTCGGTAGCTTTCTCCACTAGCTTTTAGCTTTCGTGACATACAATATATATATATATATATATACACATTCATAACTGCATACTCCACCCACGTTTTGTAACGTCTGTCGAATTTATAACTGAATATATCTATAATATATACGCGTAATTGAAAATCTACCAAGTTATTACTTCGATGTTTCTTTCATGAGCGAATTACGTTTTGAAAAAATTGTAATTCACCCACTTTCGCGAGAGGGACACAACGAAATGCAACTTTTCCTTCCTATCTCTCTTGGTCGCCTTTGATAAACATATATGTTGATATATATGTATATAAGTGAAAAACTGTACGACGTTGTAACACACGTTAATAAATCACGATGATCTCGGAGATCCTCGAGCCAAGAAAAGAAAACGAAGAAAGACAGACGGACGGGCAGAGAAAGAGGGGAATTCTTGACTATATAAGGAAAAACAATTCAATTTTTGCATCTCGCTATATTTCAATGCCACTTCGACACACGATGTATTAGACTTTTTAGTCTGTCTGCCGACCACTCGTTCAAACCCTTCGCCACCACCCTCGCCCATACCGCCCCTCGGGCGCTACTCGTATAAATTTCGCGTGGACTCATCTTCTCATTCTGCTTTCCACCTACTTCGTAGAAACGCTCATGGTGGAAAAGAGAGTTTCTTCTTGAGGTAGATCCCACTCGGGCACGTACTATATATATGTAGGTATATATATAGATCCTCTCCGAGGCAAGTGCATTCGTGATCCCAGAGTTTTCTTCGCTTGGCGATATGAACCATTCCGCGTCCTTGAAGTATATATTCATGTAATACACATACCTACATATATACTTTCATGTATAATATATATATATATATATATATGTAGAGGGGAGGAAGAGTATATATGTATGGACAAAGTCTAATCCGTGCATCTGCTGCATAAATATAGAGTACAATATATACATTGTACGGATCGGTGTGAGTACGGAGAATTATATATTTTTCCATGTATAGGGTGGATATATAGGTACATAGAAAGGAGAGCAAAGGCGAGAGTGAGGAGAGCTCAGAATCATCCCGCTCTCTTCGACTCATTCGCTCTCTGTCTCTTTTTCATGAAAGTCTCTTCTCTCAGTTTCCTTCTACATCCTGTTCGTGTGTCCTCATCGTGTCTTCCACGCGTCAGCCCACAGAGAGAAAGCAAGCTCTCCTGACACTCTTGGCAAATTTCCACTATGCTCTGTCTCTTTCTGTCTGTCTCTCTCTCTCTCTCTTCTGTCTTTCTCTTTGTGTCCCAGCATCACACCCGTGTTGCGGGAACGACCCCGGGAGCACGAAACGCAAAAGTCACCGTCATCGCCCCATCCCTTTTTCCCTTTCTCACTCTTTCCCTCTCTTTCTATCTCTCTCCATCTCCCTCCTTCTTTACCTCTTTCCATATATTTGTCTGTCTGTATATGTGTTTCTCTCTCTCTCTCTCTCTCTCTCTCTCTCTCTCTCTCTCTCTTTCCACCCCCCCCCCTCTCGTGTCAACTACGAGGGTTATCCGTTGTTTCGGAATAATTGTTTCCTATGGGTGCTGCGCAAAGCTCGGCTACGGGCTTCTCGTCGTATACACGCGACACGTTCAACGACGGAAATCTCGCCCGACGATGGTACGAGAATGTAACACGCACGAAGCTTGGGCAAAAAGGCTATGGGAATAAGACAGAGTGATTTGTATATATGCGTGTTGCATATTATAAATAAATTCACGATTCGTTTGAAACAAATGTAGTGAACACGTTTAATAAAGAAAAGAAAGCCGTTAATTCGTAAAATGAATATTATTTGAAAAACTCAACCTTGGATTTTATAAAATAAATGAATAAAATTGAATAAAAATAAAATTAAAAAATTATATTTTTCTCTATTTTAACTACCTTCGAGCTTTTTAACAAAACCACAAGTTTTTTCACCTAAAATCGTAAAACAGTAATGTAAAATTCGTCGTATTTTAATTCCTCGTTAAATAAAAAAGCTCGAAGCTGTTTAATTTTGCAAAACGCAACGGACAAAAGCGTACGTGCAATATAATAAACCTCCGAAATGCTCCATAAAATCTCGGACCTAGTGGTTCTCCCAAAAAAAAAAAAGGAAATAAGCCTCGTCCCATATTTCCCTAATTTACTTTATATCGCTGGAATCTCGCGCACGGGTCAATCCTAACGCTCGCTCGATACTCTCAACGTGCTTCGTTGTATGGGTGTACAGCGGACGTGATTTTGTTCAATTTAGTCCAAACGCTTCTCTCAAAAAGTGTTGCGACACGTTTGCGTGCAAGCGATGCTCGTTCGCGCGCGACGCTGAACACTGAATATAAAAAAGTTTGAAAAAAAAGGACATGAACAAAGTGTGTGCGTGAACGAGAGAGAAAAAGAGAGGAAGAGAGAGAGAGAGAGAGAGAGAGAGAGAGAGAAGCGTGACTTTCGAAAACAACCGCCAAACTGCGATACTTCGACATTCGTGCTTTGGCCGCAGTCGTTATACGCCCAATAACAGTTTAACCGAACAACCACCCTCTGAAATTAAACTCGATGTGCGTACATCGTTTTTGACTCTCGTGTTCCATTCCTGTATGTGACACACCAAATTCTTTAACGTTTGTGCAACGATATGCGTGATGATTAATGAAAAAAAAACAAAAAAACAAACAAAATAAAGGAAAATCCATACTCGCTGCATCAAAGCATGATTTATTTCCGCGCATTTTTACGAACTCGATTTTACTTTTAGCACGTGTCTATAAAATATTTCGCACTTTCATTTCGTTTCGCGTAACTCTCGTATCGTATACGCATTTTTAAATGTCCATAACGATAAAAATTTATTCTTTCGGTTTCAATTTGAAGGAAAATTTTATCGCGTTTTTGTTGATTTTCATTGTTTTTTTAAAAACTTTGATACGATATCTTATGGGCGAACCGGACGAATTGAATTTCGATCAATGCGAGTAATAGCTCGAGGGGTTTCAACGTGAGAGGAAAAATGATTTTTGGATGTGGATGAGGAAAGGGGGGGTGGCGATCGCTGAGTCTACGATTTAACGAATAGGACATTCTCGTGTGTTTTGTTCCTGCATAGATCAGGAATTTTGTGCGAATTCAATAAACCAATTAATTTTATCATTTTCAATTCTACAAAAATTCTTCCTATTTCATTTCCCTGTTATTTATTATGAAGTAAATACAAATTAAATTAAATAATTTCTATCTCACTCGACAGATTTCGCTTGTGTAATTTATGCAACTTTCAAATCCTTGATTTTCTCAATCGGGAGACAATTTTATATCAGGTTTATTCCAAACTGCCCTCGATGGAAAGGAAACGTATGTTCACTAATTATCGAAATTGGATAACTGAAATTTTTCGAGCGAAAGCATCGGAAAAATGTTAAAAAATCGGAGGTTAATTTGTGAGTAGGCACGTCATATACCAGATCGCTATCAATCGAATGGAAAATAGTAAAACTTGTTGAGTTAAGATGGAATGCATTAAACATAGAAACAAAAGCTCGTTCCTCGATAGTCGGTGTTATACGAAAGCTTTTCGAAGGCTTTCCTGACCATCGAATTTCACTCTCCCTATTTATCTTTTATACACAAACGCACACACATATAAATACAAACTCATACATATGTATGTACAAGAGGGATGCTCTTGAGTAGTGAAAAGACAAATTCCAGTAGAGCAAGTAAGATAGAAAAAAGAAGGAAGGTTGAACCCAGAAGAGGGCGACCGAAGGGTTGTGCAGCATTTACGAAGAACGCCCTCTCACGAAATCCTCACAAAGTGGCATAGATTCCTATTATTGACCTGGTCGGGGCACCACCTGCGTTTCCTTTATACAGTCGATCGAAGACGAGAGGACGAAAGAGAACGAGATCGAGAGAGATAGAAATAGTAGGGGACAAGATATACGATGATAAAAGCAGCAAACGCAAAAGTACTTGTAAGGACTCTTGGTATTATTCGAGAATGCTCTCTGTGGCCTTTTCTCCTTATAACCTTAAAGTCTTCCTCAGGTCGTTGTTCCATCTCTCGCCCTCGATTTCCCACCACGCCCTTCATCGGTTTGCCTACCACCCTGCCAAACGACAAAAACGACGTGTATATAACATATTTGTGTTAAGATACCTTTCCATTCTTCATATTCTGCCACTATGGCCCTACCAATAATAGGAGCGTGACTATTAGCTTGCCGCAACGCCAAATTGATGCTTGAAATTGCAAGGATGTTCCTTCATAGTTGTAATAAACGTTCCTTTACTTTAACCGGTGACATTTTCATATATCTATACTTGTATATATATGTATATATATATATATATATTTCTCGTACATACCCTATACATATATGTATGTATATATGTATGTGTCACTATACATAACTAGAATAGCCCCAGAGGTTGTTCGTCAGTTTTCTTCAAGAATATATCTCATTATTATTCGGTTCTTGTACCGGGGCTTACGGACCTTCCGTAGACACCGATCAAGAGCGTAATTTTTCATGTCGAGAACGCGTTCTGTGCTTCTTGCACTAATACCAGCACAAATATATATATATATATATATATATATATATATATATATATAGTATATAGAGGATGAAGAGAGAGAGAGAGAGAGAGAGAGAGAGAGAGAGAGAGAGAGAAAGATTCTTTCTTCGTGGATTATACGTATATATATATATATATATATATATATATATATATATATATATATATATATACACAAATAAGTACGAAGGGAGGAGTGAAGAGATAAATTTACCTTCGTATTGAACATCACGTACCACAACCATTTGACATATATAGCCATTGTTACATCTATAACGACAATATCGTGAGAAACGTGAAACGAGTATTTGTTAAATCGCAATTTTCTTTTTTACACAAAATAACTTCTCGCCCATTCTTGTTTCGAAACGATGGGAGAAAACGAATTGATTTTGCTGATATAAATAAATAAATAAATATCCCTATGTGTGTCGGAGTAAGCTGATTCGCGTCACTCATTGTCAATGGGCAGATCCCATTCTCATGTTCGGACATATTGAGTGTGCTCGTATAATAAACCACTAGAAACTTGATCAAATATTTTATTTCGACGAGACAAGGTATGCCAACTATTATTACAGGGTGTTTCACAAATTCATTCTTTTTAAGCTTTACTCACTTATTGCTCGCTCTCGCTTTCCTCGCTCGTTCCTCCTCGCCCCTCGATCACTGACTTCGTCGAATACAACCCGCTTACACTCGCCAGACGTCACGACTCTTCATCGTGGTAGGGCTTGATTCTTCGACATTATTTCAGTTCATATATAACAATTATCGTTAACGACGGGTTTGAAAAACAGGTTAATATTTCTTTTCAACACGGTAACTAAAATATGGAAATTGAAAAATCGAAAGAAATTGATCACATAGTTATCTCATTATCTATCTAGGCTTAAAAATTGTGGAATAAATGACAGTTTTTTGCAAAGAATTTTCAAGAACATCGAACGTGTTTTTTGTAAATTAACAATTTATATTTAAAACTTGAAAATCTTATAGAAATACGTTTTGAAAATTTTGGTGGGTGTTTTTTTTATGAAAAGTGCATTTAAAAAGAACAATTTCCAAAAAGAAAACATCCAATTTGGCTCGTTTTTCGAAAAGATGTAAAAACTTAATGGTGTCCGGTTTGGCGTGAAATGCCCCATATAAATGCCCCCTATATATAACAATGTTATTTTATTTCTGTGACACACTTATAGCGATTACAAAAAGAATAATTTGACAAAATCGAAATAATTGATAGGGAACAATTTATCATTGCAAATTTATCAGTCCGCGCTCGATTGTACTTGCTTCTTGACAAATGAAGAATTATTTAGTCGGAAAATTTTCGTGAATTGCTAATACATGATATATACAAACGAGCGAGACGTGTTATCGTATGACGTACACGGTCGTTTGTAAACAAAGTATCAAACAAATTTTTGCCATTATTATTCGTCTTGATTCATGCAACAGTATTTCCTTTCCTGGAACTTCCGGCGATGCTACCACCGACCGCTCGAGGCGTTCACCCGTGTTGGTCGCGGTACGCGCCCGAGTAGCTTTCGCCGAGTCGTAAATAGTAATCACGCGTGGAAAAGCTACGACCGAAGATATAAATTCATCGGTGCTCCGGTCTCAACCCCAATCCTCCCTTTCTCTCTCGACCCCCACTCTCTCCCTCTGCCCCTCTCTCTCTCTCTCTCTCTCTCGTTCTCTCGCCTTCTTTTTATATCTCGGTATATAAAGTACGAGTTAACGAGGGAAAATAGAAGGCTAAAGTTGCAAATGAATTCAGAGAGTGAAAATTTGATATTATGCTCGTACGAGGAAAGTATGCCCCGTGGAATATTGATTATAAGTGTTTTGTTAACCAGCCACCGTTTTCCACCGGGAGGTTCCCTTGATTCGGGTCGAAATCTCCGAAAATTAAACCCAACGATGCAAATGAGGGTGCACAATGTTTTTATGGCGTTGTTGCGTACACGTTGGACCGAGCTTCTTTTCCGGGGATTGATCGTAAACAAGGTTATTTTTTTGTTATAATTTCGAGTTTCGTGATATTATTGTTACGACGTATAGATACGAAAATTATTTCTCTTTTTTTATAGCTCGAACATATGTTTTATACGCTTTTTATCGCCATCTCAATTTTTCTACAATTGCTATGTCGCAATTATCGTAATAAATGTTCTTTTATCGCTATGTGGTTGGGAAATAAAATATTATCCAATTAGACAATAAAGTAGATAGACAGTATTGAAAAAATATTACTAACTTTTTTTTAGTTGCAATTTTTGAAATTATATTTTTCGATATTGTGTTATGTGTCGTATATTGAAACGAATATTATTCGGTAATTTGTATTGAAATATTCATTATCATTTATCAAATATTCAATATTTTTATCACCATCTTGATTTTTCTACAATTATTATGTCGAAATTCTCGTAATAGAGTTCTTTCATCGCTACGTATTTGACTAATAAAAAATGATCATATTAACCAATAAAGTAAACAATATTGAAAGAATATTACAAACTTTTTTTAATTGCAATTTTTGAAATTATATTTTTTGATATTGTGTTATATCGTGTATTAAAACGAATATTATTCGGAAACATGTATTAAAATATTCATCATTATCCAATATTTATATTGGATATTTGATAAATACAATATAATATTATTATTTAAATTTATTTTAACATGTATTTATAACAATAATAATAAAATATACAAAATAATCTAATAAAATGTAAGTAATAATAATAAAAATAACAATAAGCGATGGGATATTAGCGCGAAACGGTATGAAACAGTAATCACATCGAATGCCTAGAGAACTGTATGAGGGTTGTAAGGAGGGATGGGCAACGAGGTATACGAGAAAGGTAGAAGTTGCGAGAGATACGTGACAGTTTGGCGGAAAGGCTTGGTTCGTTCTCGGCATATGTGAAGTGCGTGACTGGTCTCGAGGGCGAGATGTCACGGAACCGTGGAGAAAGAGGGCCGAACCATTTACCCTCTCCGGCCTGGCCTCGAGAACTAGGAAGGGGAGGGTGGAGAGGCCGAGGAGGTCAGAAAAGGATGATGACTCTGTCCTGAGGGAGATTAAAGGTCCCCGTTCTCATTTATGATCTTATGCAACGTGCGCGCAATATTACATAACTGGATAGGCGTCGGAGCGAGAAAGAGTGAGAGAGAGAGGGAGAGAGAGAGAGAGAAAGAGAACACCGGCATCGCATATTAAACGTCGTGAGCAAGACTTATCTTATAACCTGTCTCCAGAGTGGTTGATACTAAAACATTTTTTAACACAGATCTTCTTGGTATTTAAACCACGTAATTATCAATTATTTATGAATATTGCAACGATGTCATCTTTAAAAAAAAGATCTCATATTATTACAAGCTGCGAGTCAATCTTTCGCATAAAAACGAGTGTGTGGCTACAAAAAAAATTGTTCGAATAGAAAATTATTTCTTTTTTATAGAAAACAATAAATTCCTATGAAAATAAATTCCATAAGCAAGATATAATCTTTTGTATCCATTTATATTTTTCCATTTTACGATAAAATACGTTGAAAATATATATCGAATTTCTTTTATCTATAAAAGTTTTATATTTTCGTACAAAGAAAATCATCGCGCAGAAAGTTTCTTCGTTCTTCCAGCGCCATTTTTTTCCCGAAATGTATAATAATAAATGTATAATTTTTATTTTCATTCCAGATGTACCAGACCCACCGGGACGTCCCATGTCGACCAATTTTACATCTCGTTCTATCACGATATCATGGGCACCGAGTGAAAACTCTCATAATAATCCGATCTCCCATCATATTATACACGTTCGGTAAGTTTCAATATCTTGTACGTATATTTAAGGGGTTATACCAGTGTAATCCGTGAAAAATTACGAGATTCTCGCGAATTTTTTTAAAAGAAAGTACTCGATAGAAAGTTTTGAAGTTTTTTG
>JAPYZT010006282.1:0-15287 GCA_030522965.1 Tryphoninae sp. A BG-2022a | reverse complement strand
AATCGTCACCGTATAAACAATATTTTATTTATATTTTAATAATCGATTGATTTTTTAAAACTATTAACAAACTTTTCGTGTTTTTGTTTTTCTAAATCGTGTCAGGATCCAAGATTTAACAGCGCGATCGATATGCGTACCGGATATAAAACGACGCTTATGTTGTCGATGCCGATTTGTAATTACGAAGGTGACGTTATCGGTGTGGCGCAAATAATCAACAAGACGAACGATAGCAACGAATTTACGGATCGCGACGTCGAGGTTTTTCAGAGGTATTTACAAAATATTTAATCGATTTTAATCGAAACAATAAAAGTATGAAGAAGAATCGAGGATCCCGTTCGATGTCTTAAACGATTTTTAATTTATTTGTTTTCAAGGTATCTTACATTTTGCGGTATTGGTATACAAAATGCTCAATTGTTCGAGCTATCGGTACAGGAATACAGAAGAAATCAAATCCTGTTGAACCTCGCGAGGAGCATTTTTGAGGAGCAGAACAATCTCGAATGCCTCGTTACTAAAATAATGACAGAGGCGAAAGAGTTGCTCAAGTGCGAGAGATGTGCGGTTTATTTGCTAGATTTGGATTGCGGCGAGGCCGTGAGTCTTACACTCATTTTCTAGATAAAGAAATTGTGTATATTTTTTGTCATCAAATTTTATTGAAATTATTCGCAGGGACATTTGGAAAAAATTGTCGAACGTCCCGGGAGATCGGTTCAGGAGGACCGGAAGCCATTGTCCAGGAGAGAAGTAAGTCAAATACTTCGAACGATTTGAGGTTTGATCTTTAGCTCGAGGATGAAATAATGTTTAAAAATTAATAAAGATAAAAACGATTCAAATTATAAAGAATAATAATTTACCGAACTTTCCAGAGATTTTTCGTGACTTTTGATCGTACGTTTACGTTTTCAATTAATTCACAATTTTTCAGAGTAACAATATCGACATAGAGGACATATTTCAACGTCAGGTGAGTTCGAATCGACACAAATAATTTTAATTAATTAATTGTAATTATCGATTGTTCATAACCCTTTCACGAAGAAGAATATATTTGTCAAATAAAAATATTCTCAGTCGATCATGGACGGAAGTGCAAAGTTCACGATGGCCTTCGAGATGGAGAACGGAACGCAGGAGGCGAGAGTTTATAGACCGAGTTCGAACGATCTTTCGACTCCCTTGGGTAGAATAGCACGTTACGTAGCGACAACGGGACAAATCCTGAATATCGGTGACGTCGAAACTTGGTTGAAGAAAGAAGTCTGGGACACGGAGAACGAACCGATCAAGAGTATTCTCTGTATGCCGATCGTTAACGGTCAAAGAAGCGTCATAGGCGTCGCTCAGCTCATCAACAAGGTCCGTCGCGGTACGAAAGTAACGAGGCGGAATTAGAACGTAAATTCGTACGAAAAAGGATTCTAACGATGTTTCTTTGTCGACGTTTTTTTTCTATCTTAATTTCGACAGGACAACGGAAACGCTTTCGCCGATTCGGACGTCTCGATATTCGAGGCATTCGCGATATTCTGTGGTCTTGGAATTCACAATACGCAGATGTACGAGTCGGCTTGCAAATTAATGGCTAAACAAAAAGTTGCACTCGAGTGTCTAAGTTATCACGCAACGGCGAGCACCGACGATGCCCTGAGACTCACGAGCGACACGATACCGTCCGCCGACAAGTACAATCTTTATAGTTTCACATTCATCGATTTCGATCTCAACGATGACGACACGTGTCGGGCGACGGTGCGAATGTTCAAACAGTGCAATTTGATACAAAGATTTCACATACCGTACGATGTACTCTGCCGTTGGGTATTGAGCGTGAAGAAAAATTACAGGCGAGTTTGATGGATCGAGGTATAAAATGTCGGGGATGGAGAGTGAGGCGCTTTAACGGTGGTGGCGTTGACGTCATAAGGGGCATGGCCGCTCGATGCTCGGATTTAGAGGTCCACGCGCGCTCACCTCGAAAGTTCAAATACGTTTTTCTCAGCGATGACTGAACGGAATTACATGAAACTTTGGTAATCGATTTAACAGAATGGCACAAAGGGCCAGTTGAGGGAATGGAGGGTGTTACGGAAGTTTTTAGAATTGAAGCTCGAGCGGCCATTTTGTTAGCGTCGAGCCTCGATCGCCATCTTTCCTATCGTTTTATATTCAAATGTCTTAACGTACAATTCTATCATTTTCAGACCAGTGAAGTATCACAATTGGCGGCACGCTTTGAACGTCGCCCAGACAATGTTCGCTATGCTCAAAACTGGAAAGATGGAGCAATTCATGACCGATCTAGAGATACTCGGTCTGCTCGTGGCTTGTCTGTGTCACGATCTTGATCATCGTGGCACGAACAATGCCTTTCAGACAAAGACCGAGTCACCATTGGCGATACTGTACTCGACTAGTACGATGGAGCATCATCACTTCGATCAGTGCGTCATGATATTGAATTCGGACAGCAACAATATCTTTCAGACTCTCTCGATGGAGGATTACAGAAAGGTCATGAGGGTTGTCGAGAACGCGATTCTGTCAACCGATCTGGCTGTTTACTTCAAGAAGAAAAATCGTTTTATGGAAATCGTCGACGAGGGTGAATTCGATTGGCAGAGCGAGGAGAAGAAAGATCGTGAGTCTATCTACAATCGTTTATAAATTACCTCTCTCTCTCTCTCTCTCTCTCTCTCTCGCAGGAATTACCTCGCTAAATCTTTCTATCAATTTCAGTGCTGTGCGGTATGATGATGACAGCGTGCGACGTGAGCGCCATAGCAAAACCCTGGGAAATTCAGCATCGAGTTGCAAAACTGGTCGCTGACGAGTTCTTCGATCAGGGTGATTTGGAAAAATTGCAACTGAATCAGCAACCAGTCGCTATGATGGACCGTGAGAAACGCGACGAATTACCCCAGATGCAAGTCGGTTTCATCGACGTCATTTGTCTGCCCTTGTACAAAGTCATGTCGGAAACCTTTCCTTGGATAATGCCACTGTACGAAGGAACTTCCGAAAATCGTAAACACTGGCAAGATCTGGCTGAAAAGGTCGAGATGGGCCTGACCTGGATTGATCGCGACACGATCGAGGAACCGGTTGAAGAATTCGTGTCTTACGAACCCAAGGACATCGAGTTCACCGTAACGACCCTTAACTGTGCCCAAGCAGAGAAGAAGGACGCTCCCGGCGTCGCAAGAACTTCGGAATGTCCAAAAACGGCACTGGGTAGATTCGCCTCGTTGAGAAAAGGCGGTCGATCACTTGGCAAAGGTGTCAGACATCGTTTGAGCAGGTCCCTGTATGCTCGTAGCAGTTCCGAGGACACTGGTAAGGCCAAGGTACTGTTGCCCGAAAGGAAGAGCCGTAACAAGCTCTGTCTGCTTATTTGACGGCTCACTTCGTCCAGCAATTTGGAGAGCATTCCCGAGTGACCGAGCGACCATGAGCTAGGACTCATAAAACGTGGATCACCCACCCCGACGCTATGACGGGGTTTGTCTCGCTAGAAAACAAAGCGTAATGACAACTTTTAAATAAAGCATAGAAATGAAAACGGGCGGATGAAAATTGTCCGGGGAAAACTGTGTCCGAAAATGTTTCGTCACGACTGTTTTCTCCCTTCGGTCGAGGAAACAACGATTCTTGGAAGAGTCAGTGAGAACGAGCCAGTAGGAAATTCCAAATGAAAGAACGAGGACTCATCTCACATTGCGAGTAGTTTTCTGTAACGTCAATCACTCGAGAACTTCCTGGCTGACGAGGAGACAACAACAAAAAAGCAGAAGATTCAAAATTTAAAAGATTTTCGTACGAATATTCGAGGAAGGAAGTTGAATTCGGTAGGCCGTAGGCACGAGTGTAATGAAACGAAGCAACAAAGAGAGAGAATAAAAGCAGAGGCGAAAGGAAAAATGAACAAAAAAAAAAGAAAATAATAAACTAAAATAAAGAAGCGTAGAATAATCATGTTTATGGCCAATCGTGCCGTAACGATTAAAATAATGTCACTTAGCCTAGAGCAATTTTGAACGTGACCTTATCGTGGCGTTAAAGCGCGTCCACGTGGAAGCAAAATAAAAAACCGACGGAGAGAACGAACGGGGATGAAATATAAAAAAAATATATAAAACGTGGGTTTACCGGGGTATAAATAAAAATGACTCGCGCACGTGGCGCGACATCGACGAGATGCTTGGGTCTTGACAATCTTTTTGTATAATTTCAATTGCTCGTTCGATAAGAAAAGTGACGAGTCAAATCACAAACGGCGTGGCCGTGAATCAGGAACGCAAACGAGTTGGATATTGTTCCGACAAACTTTGGGAATAAGAGCGACGAGAATATTTTTAGTAAAACATTGATGTGAAAAAATATTTAGGTGATAACAGAAATAAGTGGAGGAGGCAAGAGGGAATAATTGATTTCCCGACTTCGAAAGGATCAAATTTGTCCTGAGAAGGAACGTGATCTTCTCAGTGTTTAGAGAGATAGCCACGTGGCGTTACCTCGATCGTGTCTTCATTGTTTCAACATTTTCCTTTCGCTCTTTTCTTTCCGACCGAGGAATGAACCTCGATTAGATTATCGTGTCTCGTTCGATGATTTTTTTAAATGTAGCAACGACAAACAGAGAGAGAGAGAGAGAGAGAGAGAGTCGTCGGTCACGCTCCACTTTTAACATGTCCTATCGTCTTGTTCGAGAGTCACGTCATCGTTGCGAGAGCAAATTCGTCGTGTCGATAATTTAACGAGAGTCGCTCTGAAAATTACGAAAGAGGAATGAAACCTCTACGATGATGAGTTTCCTTTTCGTATAAAATTATATGAATATATATATATATATATATATATATATATATATATATATACATAGGGAGAGAGAGAAACGAAGAAGATAATGAGCAAATACAAAGTAACGAGATGAAACGGTTTCTAGTCTTTTGATATAAGTAGATGAAAATGAGAAGAAGAAACGGATAGACGAAACTGTGAAAAACTTCTGTCAGACAAATACTGCATGGAGTTAAATAAAAATTTTGATGTACATGTCATACGGATTAATGGTCAACTCCTTTCTATGAAGAGCGACAAGCACGAGTAAAATACAATGATACAGTTTTAGACCAGAGATGAGAGAATCTTGGAAACAAAAGCGAGAAAAGATTCGAAATGATTTTATCCGCAATGAGATAATAACGATTGATCATTGTTTGGAGGAAACTTATGGAGAGTAATTGTTTTTTAAATAGCTAATAACATTACGTTTGTGATAAATATTCATATTTTCATAGGTATTTGTTTGGAATATTTAAACGTTTGAATTGAGAAAGATGTTTAAATCTACTGTCAGATTCGCTCGATTGTTCGTTTCGATTTATGCTCTTTTTATTATTAAAACATTTAGAAAGTACAGTACATGCGGGACGTACGATCGTCATTGACAAACGTGATCGTCGTGACCCAATCGGTTGGTATTTCTTTCTTTCTTTCTTTCTTTCTTCCATTCTTCGTTTGTTGACCTTTTAGTTACAACAGAGAGTGTTGATCAATATCGTCGCTCTTCGTTAAATTCTATGTACATTCTTTCATTGTTGTTGTTCTTTTTTCCTCTTAATTTGAGCGAACGAAATCGCGCTTTACGTGATAACGCTAGATTTTCTCGATTGTTGGGTAAACAAAATAATGAATAATGAGAATTTCGAATTGATTTCGTGTAGGCAAATTCTCAATCGGTAATTCGTCAAGCGTCATCACGTCGATCATTTCGTTAATTATCGATCCGAAAAGTTATCCTCGTATACTTGACGAAGTTGTTCGGTTCAAATTTTTAATGTTTGTATTAATTTTGTTCTTCGAATCGAATTTTATAGATCTTACGACATTTTAAATTCGTTTACGTCGCCCATTGTCGTAAAATCGGAATGCGAAACTTTGATCTCTCGTTTGTCTATCCACTCACAACCTTCGTATGCGTTCGCGCGAGTCAGATGTTAACGGCTTAACAGATATTCGTTGCGACATCGTTCCATCTTAATAGTATTTACAATTTTTGTTTGTTTTTTTCTTTTCTTTTTTATCCTCGTGTTCTCTTAATCTCTCATTCGTTACGAGTCAATTTTTCCGAGGAGCTCAAAAATGCCCATTCGACGATGGTTCGTTTCTTTTTGTTCTTTACTTCGTCGTTTTGCAGTTAGTCACAGCTTTTGTCCTCCGGAAAGATGAGAAATCAAAAGTATTAAAAAAGAAGAAGAGAAAAAAAAGAAACAAAAAGAAAATTACAATTTATACGTTCGACACCCGGCGGATCTTCGGGACAGCAATAACTCTAGTAACCTTTTGTTTGTTCGTTTAAAAATATAATGAATTAGATGTCAACGAAAATTACTTCTATTGTTTCACTCGCAGTTTCCCTACTATCGAGACGGACACCACGCCATTACAAAATGGTTTTACTTCTTTTCTTTTTCCCCGAATTTTCGTTCTGCTTTAATTACATATCAAATAAGAATATATAGCTTTGTACAAAGTAATTTCCTTCCCGATATATACGCCAGAGCATTGTACATATTATATATTATATCGCATATATTAATTGTTTCGTAATCAGACTTATCGGATGTTATTGCAACTATAATTACTAAAAAAAAAACTTAAAAGAAAAAACGTTAAACGCATTTTTCTCTCCAAACCCAGCCCCCCATTCGTTCTCTAGTTTATCACCGAGTGTTATTAATTAATTAGCGTGGAGCGGTAAGATCCAGATATTCTTGATTTATCATCTGAATCTCGGCCTCGTTCCTTGGTGTGTTTCCCATAGGCAATCCAACGAATTCTTCAACAGCTCTTCATCATAAATTTTTCATGGAGATCGTTCGTGAATGCTTCGTCGATGCGTTTCTTCCAATGGCCAATCCGTGAATTCTTCTACGAAGAAACTTTGATCGTGAAAAAAAAAAATTGTTCCCGCTTCACCTCGTTCGAGACTCGTGCAACTGTTTGTTTCCTTTCCTTTCCGTTTCCACGCTGATCTGCGAAACTCTCGTGGGCTCGTTCGGGTGTGTATATGAGATCGATAAACCGTTCGTCAATAACAAAAAACGGCCGGAAGATACACGGGATTATCGGAGTACGAAAGTATTATCGGAATTGTCGAGCGTTATGACGATGAAGTTTGAAAGTTACGTTTCTTTTTGCTGTTGCGAGCCTCGATAAAAGTATATCGTGCAATAAGGATCGAAATCGTTTTAGTGCACGACACATTTTCATCAAGGAGCAAAAGTAAGGAGCACGCGAGAAATATATCCGAGTGCGGATGTACGATTTGATATCAAAAAGAAACTTTCAACGACGTTCACCATTCAATAAATGCATGTGTTTGTTTTTGTTGTTTCCTATTATCTATAGAGTAAATTACCTATTACGATAAAGTATCGATTGTGAAGAATTGTAAAATATAAAGACTGTCCCAAGAAAAAGTTGTGACCCTTCGTATCCTCGTGGTTTGTATATTGGAGCTTTGTATCGCGGATGATATTAGAGAATAACCGTTTTGTAGCCGCGTTCTTGTGTTTTGTCGGTTGTGTCAAGGCGTTCGCGTTCTACATATTTATATATACATATATACATATGTATATATTCATTTACATGCATAGTTGTATGTATGCAGACTCATATATGTATACGTGTATACGCATATATAGATAAGTATCGGTCGCAAAATCGAGCCAGATGGGTAAATCGGTTTCAATGTTAAGTAAAGTCAGCTCGAGTGTATGGCAGATTCATTGATGCACTTGAGGTCACTGGACCGAAGATACGGTGAGAGCACGTACGACGATGTTATACCGGCAAAATCGCGCGAGGGCGCGGGTCACATGAAGAATTCCGTGGATCGGCTCACATGCAGTCACGATGGGGGCCTGTCCAGGACCGAGATCTCTATTAGTCTAAGACCACGTGTCGTTGGATCCGTCAGCAATAATCCACGGGGCCTGTACACCCTGTCGTTTTGTTCGCATACGAATTTTGCTACTTTGCGAAGACACTTCTCGTAATGAGTTTCCGTGCATATATAAATTAGATAACCGGTGAGACACGCTAGGCAGCCTTCGCAGTAGGTGGAACAACTTGCTCTTTCAGCCTCGGCGAAATAGTTGTTCAACTGGTTGATTGTGTACTCGAACGATTCGACGTCCAGCTGTGAGAGCAAAATATTAACTATTTTTTTATGCTTTCTTGGTTTGTAATAATGCGGTAGACAACGAAGCTTGGGGATAGGGGAATAACGACGAGGATGAAAATGACAACTGCATTGCAGAGGGGAACGGTCAAATTTTTAATGGAATCAAAGCACGATACTGTGACCCAAAACCTACTATGCGAATACACCATACGATTCTTCTACTGTCATTCTAGTGCTTTTGGGGTAACTAGTCATTAATAGGAATATGTACAGCGACTTCTACCATTGCGAATGGATTAAACTGAAGTACAATTGGATTACAGTCAACTAGGATGGACTTTGATTACATAGAAATAAATTAATCATGATCAGAAGTTTTTTATGTGATATATGTAGCAAGCGAATGAAGAGCAGGAATACCAAAGCCAAATTATGGAATTGTCGAACATACAAAATTACAATTCTATGAAGTAACCTCTTCGCAACAAATCAGTCCTGATTTATATGTATTATTTGTTTCTACTATAAATAATTGAAGCTTTACCACAAACTCAAGCATAAATCAATCAAAAGTATATTAGGATGCAATTTTTGGGTTTGTGTATGACGAATAGGAGAGGTTATGGATTGGGCGCAGCATCTTGCGCAAGTAAAGCTTCATTAAAATTGGTACTCACTCGATCGGCGAGTTCTGTTGGGAAACGATTCTGGAATTTGACCATAGTTCCTTGACTATAATCACGCTGAATAAAGACTTTCAGGCAATTTTGAGGAGGCCCTCCACCTGTGGGTCCTCGCCCTCCGGACATTTCCTCCAGAGGGGTGAGAGCTACATGATTTGCCTGCGAAGAAATAATATATTTTATGTTTCACGTTCATTCAAATTTTCGCGAATCATCTAAACTATCTAGATATTAATAAATTGGAGTAATAATTGAAAATCTGTAACACACGACACGGTATAACCAAAAAACATTCCAGCATATTAGCGAACTGGCACTTCGTAATTAACTGCAATCGAGGATCTTGATACTTCTCAACCTCGCAAAAAAATTGCTTGTCGATTTGTCGTGAATCGACAAACTGTTCAAGGATACAGAATACGAGGCCCGTTGACATCGACAAATCCGTTTGTGAGAAGCAGTAAATATCGAAATAATACATTTCATCCTTGTGACAGCGTGATATGGAAGGACAGGCTAAACTCACCAGTGGCATTTTGAGCTTCGTCGTGGCCGTGTTATGAACAATCTACCTACGGCCAGACTCACCGTCTTCACGACGAACAATGACTTTTGTAATATGCAAATTGTGAAGCGTCCAAAAGACGCTTTGAACACAAATATACGATATTTAGGAAAACAACGCGAGAAAACAACGGCTCTCTCTCACTAAGTTCACACGGACTTTATCGCCTAGCCCGTGGACGCGCGATTCCGACCACCAGCGTCAGCACCGTACGGCAGTTGGAAGCCATTGTTCGTGCGCGCGCATCCTTTATACTTCGTTAGGGCGAGCGTGTTTTGTTCGGGTATCCTCGGCTAACGGCGGCCATGTTAAAGTGTATAGTGCGTGCGGCGGGTTCGTTCGGAGTTGACGTAAAACTTTTCACCGCACATTTCTTTATCAAATACACTCATTAAAATGTGGAACAACGTGAAAAATCAAGACGATAATAGAAGCAGGAAGCACCGCCCGTAAGAATATAATATTGTTCTTTTGTTTCATCGCGTATATCTTTATATCTGGGATTGTCCAATTGCATCTCCGGACGACAAAAACAAATGACAAGTGCATCGGAAGTTACAGTAAACCAGATAATGTAAACAAATATGTGTTTCGTGACAACATTAACAAAGTTCTATGGTAATTAACAATAGTACTGTACATTTTCAACAGGTTCAATCATAAAGATGGGATAAACAACGAGCATACACTACGATACCATATTTGCCCGCGCGAACCATACACACGCATATATGTATACGAACCGTTGTGATGTTCGTGTACGTGCTCGGGCTCTGCTATGTCCAGAGTCCATGATATATCTATACAGCAGCCGGCGTGACTGGCGTCGTAGAGGGGGTATCTACGTACATCCATTCGGTCAGTGGTGAGTGCACAACATAGATATACGTATTTCGCGACTGGACAGACGCTCGAGTCTTCTCGGTACTTCTATGCACAACGTGCACGAAACGCGAAAACTTGAAAGATTCTATTTGACTTTTCTTTTTTAATTCCAGATATCGGCCAATACATCGGAATGCGGCGATATTACTTCCCGTACTTTCTTTTACGGAAAAAGTATTTTCAACGTATTTTCTTTCATCGATACGTTTTCTTACGTAAAACTTTCCGCGTCAAGATGCAGCACTATATCCCAGCTGTATCTTTTTTCACGGTAAAGCTTTTTTTCTTCTATACAACTGATAAAAAAGTAAAGCTTGTATTTTTGTACGAGGATTGGAAGCGAAAGTTATGTCAGAAGCGGAGGTTATGGTGCATCGTACATTCTTTGTTTCGCTGTTGTTTATTACATAAAAGTATTTATTACTCGCGTCAAAATATTATAAATAAAATAATGTAAATTAAAATTCGTAAAATATTTATTACTCGTGATTCGCGACGATTTATAATTTCTTTACTACGACCAAATAATGAACTATCCAAATATTATTAAGAAAACAAGTAGCTGAATCTTTATATTTTTTATCCTAACGAACCATGAATTGTATCGAAAATGTTTAATTCCGTGACATCGTGGAAAGGATTAACAAATGTAATTTTGATAGAATACTGCGTTTTTTCATTCGCTAATGGGTTAGGGCTTGAAACTGTAATCATCATTTTTTTTGTCTCGCTTTTATGCGAGAGTTAATCTTTCTCTAGGCCTAGAGGGCGCACAATAGCCAAGCAGACGCGATTGTGGTAGGCTGAGAGAGCGGCAGGGCCACTGTTCACCGAGGCTATTCATTCAATCACATATTTCTCTTCACATTGTGCATCACTCTGTCTCTAGTCTCTAGATAGATAGGATCATGCTGACTCGCAGTTGCCATGCGAAATCCGCAACAGCCGTAGGTTCAGTCCCATCACGTGCAATTCGAGATTAAGCGTTAGACCTCGCAATTGAAATAGTCTGAAACGATGGAGAGTTTAAATTGTACGAACGTGGGCTATTCCGCGCTCCAGCCAAATTTATATATTTAAGTATGATTGCGTATTAAAAAAATAAATAAACATTTTGGAACCAAAAAAAAAAAGAAAAAATATTCTCTCACATAAGTAAGATTTTTTTTACATAAATAAAAGAAGTAAAGTTTAACGACTCACTGGGAACAATTGATAAGACATTTTCTTAGAAAATTCTGCATATTTGGATGAAATAAAATAGTTTGTGCATACGGAAGATTGTAAGCGATGGACATAAGCAATTTCCTGTTCGAATCGAAGGGTGGACACTTTGTTTTTTAAATCTCAAGGGCTTAAACGGTCAAATAATATTTTCTTGTCGGAACAATTTTCAAGTTCTGACGTTGACACGCTCGCGATCCTAGTTCTTATCGTTCCCAAATTATATAACGTTTCTCCACTCACGATTTTCAAAAGTTTTCTATAACTCGAAAGCAGGAAGGTATATCCGTCAATGTACCGTCGATCTCCGCTCGGGGTGAAAAGTTACGCCATTAGTTTTTCCATCACGATTCCTAGCCTTCCTTGACCTCCCGCGTATGTAATCTCGAATGCTCGCTGGTCAAAGGTTATCCAAGGGTCGTTCGCAGTCTTTCACGAAAGCATTATTAATGCTCGCTGTCATTCGATGCAACTTTCGCGAGTCGAAAATAGTTATCGATAAGAAACTATCGAACTTCTCGTTTTCTTACTAGTTTTCTTAGATTCTTTTTTTTTTCATGAAAAATCAGTAAAACAAAATAAATAAATAAATAAACAGAAATCAATTTTTTTCAAACGTAAGTAAATTAAATTTTAACTAAATTAAGTGGGTAAATTATTATTTCTTGGTTTTTGAGTTTTTCTCGTAGAATTTTTGAGATATCGGGTAAAATAACGTTAAATTCTTCATCAGCGATAAATTTCTGATTCCAAATCCAAATACAAAGTCTTTACGGATGAACAAAAAATTTTTGAGACTTTGGGGGTGTGGGGGGGGGGGGTGGGTCAAAATTTATTTTTGTCCGAAAAGACTTTGTAGGGTGGTTACGGAATCGGAAATTTGTCGCTGATTAAGAATATAACGTTATTTTTGCCGATATCTGAAAAGATTAAGGATAAAAACGCAAAAAACCCAAAATAACGATATACCCACTTAAGATCGGTAAAATCTGAAAATTCTGAAACGAAACCGTGATTTTCTAATTGTACGGGAAATTTGCGATCGACATAGGCTCCTAAAACTGGAGAAAGGATTGGAATTCACCGGAGTGCAATATGGCCGATTTCGCGAAACCTCGAAAAATCGACTTTTCGCGATGCTGTATCTCGGTTCTCGTTCCTTGGACAGAAAATTACGCGAATAACTTTTTGAAGAGTTCGCCGAGTACTAGAGAACGAGACCAGAATCATTCGGATAGCTCAATTTCTGTGACCGCGGCGAAACTTCGAAAATCGCGATTTTTGGGACCCATAGGAGGGGACCTGCAAAAAAACACCTCGGCGATGAGGTCAAATTTTTTGTGCTCGGAAATCCCTTTATTTCATCATATTCGTGTTACGCGGGAAATTTCCGATTCCGAAATGATGCTACAAACCCTTTTTGGACAAAACCAAAATTTGACCCCCTCCAGACCCCCCAAAGTTAGGAAAGTAAATGGCGAATGTCGATCATCGGTACATGCCGAGGGTCAGAATTTGCGTCCGTCTAAAAAGACTTTGTAGCACCTTTTCGGAATCGGAAATTTCCCGCGTAACACGAATATGATGAAATAAAGGGATTTCCGAGCACAAAAAATTTGACCTCATCGCTCACGCATTTTTTTGCAGGTCTCTTCCTGTCAGTCCCAAAAATCGCGTTTTTCAGTGTCGTCACGGGCACAAAACTTGAGGTATCCGGCTGATCCTTGGCTCATTGTCGAGTGCTCGATGAACTCCTCAACAAGTTATTCACGCAATTTTCTGCCGGACGATCGGCAACGGAGATACACCCTCGGAAAAACTCGATTTTTCGAGATTTCGCGATATCGATCGAGATTCACCACATTGAATTCCCATGAATTTTGATCCTTTCCGAAGCCCTAAGAGCCTAACTCGATCACAAATTTCCCGTACAATACAAAAATCTTAATTCTATTTTCAATTTTTAAAATTTAATGGACCTTCAAGCAAAACTCCTTTTTCAATCCATTTTTGTTTTTTTCCAGATATGATTGATTGGAACATCTCTATGCGCGATTCTCAACTAGAAACCGCGATATAGCGTGATAACGGATGAAGGATCGCTAAAGGTGTACAAAATAGGAAGTTCCCGAGAGTCGGGTACCTATATATCAGAGCTTGCGCTTCGCATACGGAATGACCGAAATTGTATGGAGAGGCAAAGCCGCTGGGTGTAGTTGGATTTAAAGCGTCACGTTCTCGAACCCGAGGGTACTAGGGGACAGTACGTAAAAGTCGTAAGTCTCTCTCACACGGAGAGGTCTACGGCATTGCTGTTGCTTCGGTTCC
The DNA here is from genome assembly GCA_030522965.1 of Tryphoninae sp. A BG-2022a. Taxonomy (NCBI): domain Eukaryota; kingdom Metazoa; phylum Arthropoda; class Insecta; order Hymenoptera; family Ichneumonidae; species Tryphoninae sp. A BG-2022a. The sequence goes on along the minus strand of JAPYZT010006282.1, from coordinate 1,396 downwards.
TATCCTCGGGGTCGTATGGTAAACCGTGGCTAAAGTTCGCGAAGGACGCTGCGAGGGCACAAACGAGTGGCATCGTTTCTTGTACGGGCTAATTCCAACTGAAACTGTTATAGATATACACATAATAAATGGATTCGCCTCCAACTTTTCTCATTGCGGCGTTTGTACTGTATGTCCTTTTTCTTCTTCTTCTTTTTTTTAGCAAGGATCGTTATGTTATATCGAATGGGATTAGTACTACTCGTACGTTTCATTGACCGTATAAATGAGATAGAACGAAGAGAACTTGGAGACGCTGTAAGATTGGTTCTTCAACGTCCAAGAAGAACGTGCCGGGAGATCGTGATCGCTTCCAGGACATCATTCGATAATAAAATTACGGTCCACGACGCGTGCGAACTCTATTACGAGAGGATACGGATTTAAGAAATCGAGCGTGTCCGACACGTAGACGCGTGAACATTTTTAAGGACGAAGGATGAAATTAAATGCGCGGTTTACTCGGAACGAGATTCTACTTTATCCTTCGTTCTTTTTCATCCTAATTTTGACAAATCAATTTGTTATTTGTTTTTATCCGGTAAATCGATCGCTCCAAATTATCGAATCTCAAATATTCTCCCCCCCCCCCCTCCGATTTATTAAAATGCAATCTAAAACAAATCACACGTCGAAGGTTTGTTCGAAAGATTTAATTTGCCTCGTCGAATCACTGTGAAATAATTGTCGAGGTGTAAACTATAAGAGAGAAATCGATGGATTTCGATCGATGGGAATGAGAGTGCGAGATAGGAGAGCGAAGGAATGATAATTAGATTATGACGGGATTGTTATGTAAAGAAGAATGAGAATGAGAACGGAAATAGAAAAAAAAGACAGACAACTAGGAAGAAGAAGAAGAAGAAGAAGAAGTAGAATAAGAATAAGAATAAGAAGATGATGATAAGAGCGATGACTCGTCGTGGGGGGATATCTCGCATCTGCGATGGACCACGAGAGTCTGCGCGCAGCCGTGATAGTCGGTGGCGTCGGCGTCGCGACGACGTCGGGCGTCGGGGATACACACCGGTTTCAAGTACCGTGGTGGTGGTGGTGGGTTGGTGGTGGTGGTGGGAGGATTTCGGTTTTTCTAATCCTTGGGTGTGGTAGAGTGGGGTCGTGTGGGCGCAGAGGACGATAGAGTTACGGGCGGGCTCGTGCGCGCAAACTACCGTCGGTTCTGTCGTCGGCTCCGTGGGTGTTTAGTGACTTTCCGTGGGGCCCGTGTGACACGTGCGTGATAATATCCCGGTATTGCCCCGTCGGAAATTAAAATCGTGAATAATACCTCGCGACTTCTCTATAAGCCCAGTATTTTCATTAATTGTCTATCAATTTTTCGTTATAAATAACGATA
>JAPYZT010006281.1:0-13451 GCA_030522965.1 Tryphoninae sp. A BG-2022a | reverse complement strand
AATAATATAATAATATAATAATATATAATAATATATAATAATATAATAATATAATAATATATTATATAATAATATAATAAATACTAGAATAATAATATTATGTATATACATATATATGTGTATGTATGGGTGTGTATATATGTATAATGTGTATAATATATTAGATATATGCTATATGTTAAGGCATAAGAAAAGGATATCTGAGCCAAAAGAGATTCCGTTCTCCGCGTGGTGGTTGCTGTTGGGCTCGAGAGCAAGTCTTTCGGCCCTGCTGGACGCCGCGGAAAGACAACCGTCTTGGACACCTGCGCCCTTTTCTCCGCTCTGCATGAATACGCTGCTATATATAGTTATACATAACATAGAGCGATAGCTGAGAGACTGGAACCTCGCGTTCAGACAATAATCCGTCTTATCCAACGACAGGATCAAGACCCAGGACCCGCAGGACCCACATATATCGGGGCGTGGTCCGGTCAAAGATCTTTGTCTAAACCGACGGAATCGTTGCTTTTCACCGACGATGTTATTCACTCCTCCTCCTCACTGTGAAGCGAGGATAGAAATGCCGTGACGGTTCTGAGATATACCTACTATGTGAGTCGGTATCCGTTTTTTTCTTCCTTTTTACCTTCTGTGGATATTATAATGGCCAAAAATGCGGTACACCTGTGTATGGGTCCATCCCTGACTCGTCGCTATTTTCCTCCGATCGCAACTTCACTCTCTTTCTACATCAGGAAAATCATTCTCTCTCGTTCGATCCGATGAAATGGGCGGTTAGTTTAAAATTATTCGTTTAAAGTGCATTGTTTGAATTGAGCTTAGAGTGCAGTTTCTTTATCTCGTGAGATACATCGGACGAAGTTTAAATCTTGTATGAAAACGCCTCTTTTTCTTCGGTCATCGCGAACACTAAAAAATCGTAGGAAAAGTATCAAAGCCGAGATGAATAAGAATCGACTAGAAAACAAATGAAAATAAAATTTATTTAAATAATTATCAATCGTAGTTTGAAAAAATCCTGATATTAACCCTTTGAGCTCAAAGGACGCATACGTGCGTCAGCCTATGCGTCTGCGGACCACATAAGCTTGAAAGTACTCAGGTCTCAAAGGATTAATTACTCGTTCAAAAGTGAACGTAAATTTATTTTTTCATAATAATTGACATTCTTATCATGATAATTGATAAATTTCAAAGGACCTTTTCTGTCGGCAACAATCGACAGTAATTATTCAACTATCATCCCTCATAAGCAGGATCACCAGTACCCTACAAATATTTTTACAAAATCAAAATAATTTCCTCCCTCGATGGATAAAATCGTTGATGCTTCAATCTAACTTTTTCATTCTCTGGTTCGAATCCTCTTCGATCATCGTTCCCGTTCCACCCGAAGATTATGAGCTAAATCACTTTCGTACCGTAGATAAAGAACGAGACGGAGAAAGAGAAAGAAGAATCCCGGTGAAGGGTTCACGAACGTGAAAGCACGCGAGAATCCGCCCGGCAGCCAAAGGACACGCCAAAGCAGCTCACGCGGCTGCGCTCGTTACTTTCGTGCGCTCGTGAGGTCCGCTGATGCGCTGGATCTTTTTTTTTTGTGATCGTCCGGAAACGATAGCAGTTGTATGGGCTGTCACACCGGGAGGTCGAAGTCACTCATGGCTTCTTTTTTCGGGTCGTTAACGTACACGGAGAATCATCTAACCGTTATGAGCCACGACGATCTTGCCCACGGTATGCGCACCCTTCCGCGCAGTTGAAAATACAACAAAAAAAAAGAAGAAATTCCTGATTCCCAAACGCGCGTAGTTATTCGACCAAAAAAAAAAAGAAGAAATTTACAGTGATCCTAAACCCGTACAAATTCATCGGAGCAAAGCACAGAAACGTTTCCCTTTGTTACCAAAAATTTTCCTGAAGAACCGTCGAATAATTTAACCGCGATGAGAAAAGCGGAAGACATTTCCGAGAATCTCGAGCTGCACACTTTTGCTACCGGTTGGTTGCACGGTGAAAAGATCGGACATCGATTCTTCCTTTTTATTATTATTAATATTTTTTCCAGTCATTATCTTCGTGCTAAACAAAGTAGCTTGAAGATTTTTCGAGCGTGTCGCATCGTGGCACAACGGCTGGATCAGAAGAGTAACTCGCGCTCGATTGTTTCAACCTGTTACTCGTTGGCATATTCGTCGAACTGGCAGAACTGTTCCAGAAAGCATAAATAAATATATATAGGTTATATATATGTGGCTATATATATATATATATACCTGTATACAGCGATGATGTAAAAAGTGGAGAAAAGTAGGGACGACTCGGAAATTCTCGTCGAGAAAATAAAAAATCGGTCCATTCACGGAGATTCAACGGGACAATAATGTCCGTTGTACGGTTTTCTTCGCTAGGGCTGTGAATCACCGTAAGCCTCACCGATGCGCTCTTATTGCTCACGGCGTAAATATCGCACGTGAATTCTTTCCGTCATTGTATAAACGTATAAATAATATTTGAATTGTTTCTTTTTTTTGCTTTATTCTTGAAAAATGTTTCGTTTCTCGTATTTCTAAAATGGCGAGATATTTCCATCGGCATTTTGTGGTACGTTCGTGGCAAAACGAGAAAAGCCGACGAACGCGATTTGCCGGATTATCAAGAGAGCGTGTCTCATCTCCGTTACGCCGAAGAGATCACGATTTCTCGATGATTCCTGGTCTATAGTAGAGTAGCTACTACATTCTCTCGTTGTGTACATTGTATATGAGATATGCGGCCACCGGGTGAGCGAACTCGTTCTCTCGAAATATCCAATTAAAAAGAAATCGATTAATGATCGATCGACGTTCGTGAATGTTATCGCCGCAGGATGTCCTGTTTGAGGGCGGAATTTATATGTAACGGGGGTTGTGTATATTTCAGGGTATAGGTACGTTCTCAGAGCGACGCTTGACGTTTGCACATTGCTGGTGTTTATCTGTGATTGACGACTGGTGTCTCACTGGTGAACGCTGTGGAATGAAACGTTTTAGAGTGAACATGCGACAGTTATGAGAAATATTAGAATTTAGGAAGTTGCTTGTTAATTTGGAGGAACAGAATTGATATAATGAGAAAGTCTGGAATAATGTTAATTGTGACTGGAAGATAATCGGAATTTATAGGTGTATGCAGGAATGTAGGAATATTAACGATATTACAAAAACAAAAATCATTTTGGACAATGGTAATTCGAAATTCGCGGGGAAAATGTTAATACCCAAATATTTTTGGAGCGTTTTCCAATAAAAGTTTTGAAAATAACAAGTTTTTATGTTTTTCTTTATTTCCCAAGAACTTAAAAAAATATTCTACGTTTTCGTTTGCATAATACTCGAAAGCTCGGAACAACGAAAGTTTGAAGAAGTACAGAAAATTAAAAAACATTTCATCTCGGTAATGCAAAGGAAGAAAACATAAACAGTTTTTTTGTAGATTTATTGAAATGTTTTGGATCTCTCGTTGCAAATTGTTGTCGCAGGTCGTTATTAATTGACCAAAGGGAGGTCATTACCCATTGACCTGAGAGCTCCATTAGGTAAAAAGCGGATAACAGAAAACCGATAATCAATGAACCGCTAAGACTTTGGAAAGATCTCAAACATTCTTAATTCTGCAATCTCTATCCCCCTCCCCCACAATCCTCTCCCTCCCACCACAAGTTCGTCGCTGCTATACATACAGCGTCCGAGAGAAGTAGCTTGAAGAGCTTCATTCGAGGGCACCCAGGAGATAATTTATTCGAGAATATCGGAGTTCGAACGTGGTAGTAGCAGGGAGTACACGAACGCAAAAGCGAAAAACATACTTCTGCGAAGAGCGACGGAGTAAGCGCGAGGGGAGATGAGGATGATCGTTATCGATAAATCGCTACGACGACCTGACGGACCTCGATCCGCCTTCCTCTTCCTTTCTCGTTCGCTCAATGTTCCTTCAGCAACAGCAGCAACAGCAGCAGCAGCATACACACTCATGAGAAGCGGGCAACGCGAAACGAAGAGTCTGTGGCAACGCGCGCGCACGAGATTAAGGTGAACGATTGGTCGGTTGAAAAATGAAGAAACCCGTTCTTCTTCCTGTGTGTTAAGAAGAAGACGAGGAAATAAGACGAAGAAGAAGAGGAGGAGGTGGTGGCGATGTGCGGTGGGGGAGGAGGAAGAGGAGGAAGAGGAGGAGGAGGAGGAGGAAGAGGAGGAGGAGGAGGAGAGCCGGCCATTACGCAGTCCGGTTCGGCTCACGTACAAACGCTCTCTCGCCTATCTCGATCTTCGCGAGATCCTCACGATCAATTTTATTCGTCATAACGTCTTCGATGTAATTCTCGCGTCCGCATTTAAATAATGATTTCTCTAACAGCGAGACAACTAGGAAGCTTATTCTCTTGTTTTCGTAACGGTCGCGGATCTATCGATACGCCCATTTGAACCTGCACAACCAGACGCGAAGGTATTTGTAAATGTAATGTGCGTTCCGGTGTGTTGTGCTCCTCGATTCTTGTATATGGTTAAGCCCTTTTATATATTCGCGTAGGTGGAAAATTCGCGTGGGCATGCGAACGAGTTTGTTACGTCCGAGCTCGCGATATCCGAAGATGCTGAGAGAAATATGTCTTCGGGTACCGGAAGTGAATGCGCGCGCTACTTTCCTCCGTCTTCCGGGACACCTTGCTCCACGGCTGGTGCACTCGCTCCCTTCTCTCTTTTTAGGTTTACACATGTATATATATATTTCTCAGGCTCTCTCCGTCTCTCGATCATATATACAGGGTGACCCGAGACGAAACAAGTCGAGAAAATGAAGTACGAAGCCCGATGAGAAAAATCAATGTTTTCAAGAATAAATTTGTAGTGGACAATGATCGAATTATAATAATATTCTTGACTCTTGACACAGAAATATTGAGGTCAAAAAGAGTCGGCTATCGAAAACTTGAAAACGAGGCGATAAAATAAAGTTGAAATATTCAAGTATTTTGGGACTACTGTTACAGAAAGAACGAGATCGAATTCGAAGCAGGGTTATAGGATGAAAAAAGTCTTCGTCGACGCACGCGCTGTATAATTACATAATTTTCGTGTAGTTCCGTTCGATTTAAAATATCACTCCCTCCCTCTCTTTCCGTCCCTTCCTCTCTCTCTCTCTCTCTCTCTTTCTTCCTCTCTCTATCCCTCTCTATTACTTGATAGATTCGTACCACATTCTTTTTCAGTATCTAAAAAAGCACTCGACCTTTTCCAATGTTACATCTATAATAAAATCGACTTGACTCTCTATCTCCTCTCACTAAATAACATAATATATTCAACTTTTTGATAGCATTGGAATAACCTCAGCATCGTTAAAAATGATTTTATAGATTTTTTCGTAAGTAAACACGAGGCGTTCCACGTAAGTTCAACCACCCGGAAAACAGATAAATCAATTTAAAAAAGAATCCATAGATTGTGTGATTTGATAAGAGTGATAAAAATAAAGATATACGTCAGCCCAGAATTATAATTATGATACAGCTATTATAGTTCGAATCTAAATCTTTTTTTTTGTTTTTCAGATTAATGTCTTTGGGTTGATGCAGTGCTCCAAAATCTCCCATAGATATATATTCATAAATGTATCCTAGTTTGATAACGTTATAGTAACGGGTATGAGTTATTATACATCTTATGTCTGTACCAACAGCCATGTATAGAACATTAAGACCTCGCGCCATAATAGTACGATCGTTACGTCGACGAAAAGCCGGTCTTATTATGTAATTTAACGATGTATCAAAATACCATCGTTGGTTGTTCATATGGATATACATATATGTATGCTCGTCTGTGGGTGTATATGGTGGTTGTGACTTAGAAGGAACTAATTTTCTGTAGAGCGTTTTTAGTAATTTTCGATAGAGCGTTTTGCAATAAAAGTTTTGAAAATAACAAATTGTTATGTTTTTGTTTATTTCCCAAAAACTTAAAAAAATATTCTACGTTTTCGTTTACATAATACTCGAAAGCTCGAAACAACGAAAGTTTGAAGAACTACAAAAAATTGAAAAACATTTCATTTCGGTAATGCAGAGGAAGAAGACATAAACAGTTTTTTGTAGATTTATTGAAATGTTTTGCATCTCTCGTTACAAATTGTTGTCGCAGGTCGTTATTAATTGACCAAAGAGATATCATTACCCATTCGGTCTTATTATGTAATTTAACGATCTATCAAAATACCATCGTTGTTTGTTCATATGGATATACATATATGTATGCTCGTCTGTGAGTGTATATGGTGGTTGTGACTTAGAAGGAAGTAATTTTCTTTTTTATTTCTACAACCGGCTATTTTTAAATTACCATTTTTTCCTAAAGTTTCCTGAAAATTCGATCATCGATCCCATTCAAGGTTTTTTTTTTTTTGTATTTTTGGTATTGAAAATTTCGTGATAAAGAAAATGTTATAATAGACGAATTTACACAGACGGTTTTTCAGTGAGTTGGTGGGAAACAATGCGACTGTATATTGTGTATCGTTTTATAAGAGATAATGGAATATTAAGATAATGGAAGAGATAATGGAACATAAAATATTCGATAATGGAATGAAAGTTTTGTGAAGAAAATGCAGGAATCGATCAGGATTTTAAAAGTTGTTTATTATACACGTGTTTTTAAAATGTCATAAAGCATTTATTAATACGGATGACGGATTGTTTTTCTCTTATTTGAATTTATGTCTTAATATTCACACGTTACGATCGGTCTGTAATTTGTAAGAGTGAGAATTTTTTATTATTTACGGGAAATTTTGAACTAGCAACGATTTTTAACTAGTTCCCTGATTCTATGTTCAATCTGGGAGACAGAGAGAGTGCTAGCGAGCGAGAAATAGAAAAAGAGAGAGGGAGAGGGAAAGAGAGAGAATTTGACGAAATTTCCGGTCGAACAGGTTTTAATCGATTTGCCGTTGGGTTACGCGGAATAGTATAATATCGCTATCGCAAAAGAGTGAAAATGTCCGCGTAGTGAGATAGACTTACGAAACTTTGGCTGACCGAGTCGAACGTCGAAAGAGAGAGAAAGAAACTTTGGTTACGTCGACTGTGCGTGATGAAGAATATTACCAAATCTTTAGTCTTCATAGAAAGATCTTAAAGAAACGAGGATAAGAGATTGAGTTTTCAAATCGGGTTCTTCCCGGACGAGAAAAAAACATTTGTGAAAATACTTTATGTTTTGAGAATTCGTACGTATAGTAATTGCATAGCAAATTTATTGTGTTTGTTCATATTAAGTAATGCGATTATAATCTTGTCGTGATGAAATTGTTTCGCCAGAGAAGTTAAAATTAGCTATTAGTTAAAATAGCAATAATAATAACACCGATAGTAATAATAAAAATATATTTTACTAGTTCATTTTTGACGAATGAATTTGAATCGATTAAATTGGCGAATAAAACATTACAGCAGGCCTAACTTTGATTTTATCTTAGGATTTTATTTTAGGCGCAATAAAATAAATCACAAAGTCAAAACGCTATAACTGTTAAGGTGTTGTTGTTAAGAGTTGAAATATACTTGATTTTTTATTTTATTCCATATGGCACACGGGATCGAGCTGATCCTGTCAATTAGACGTCGACAATAATTCATTCAATATTATGCGATGATTTTTTTTAGTTTTGTTCAGAAAGATTTTATTGATAATTCTGTGTAGGATTTTTGAGGATATTCTAAATAGAAAAATTTTGGGACCAGTTTAAAGTTGAAAAACATTGGTTCGAAAAAACCCTTATTTTCAATTTCCCCCCTTTTCCCACGAACCTTTTGTTGTGCGTATATATTAAAGTGTTATAAACAATGCTTCGAGCCATTTTTTCGATATTTTGTTTCAGAACTTTTTGACATCGTTTTGAAATGTTGTTAAAATTTGTTACCACGTTTTTTTACCTTCAAATATATTTTGCTCAGGTCTGAATCGTTTTTTTCAAAAAAATGGCTTAACACATCCTTCGTTTGAATGTACTGGTTATATAAAAAAAAAAACATGCCGATACGATGAATACATTTCGAGAAAAGGTACGTTGAAACTTTTCAGGAGACGCGTTTTTCTGAAAAAGTTTGAATTTCTAATGAATTCAAACGCTAACTCAAAACAATTATTTAATATACTTCCATTGCTCAGAATTTCATGAAACTTGATCCACATATCAAAAAAGCCATGTACTTTCAGAAAAAGTCCTCCTTAATCAACATCGATGATGCAAAGTATTAAAAATTATTCAAACTCCCTTCTCTCTAACTTCATGCATTCCTGTTCTTGTATAAGTAAGTAATCAACTAACTTCCAATATCCGGAGTTAAAATAATTTTATGAGGTACTTAGATGTGTAATAAAATATGTAGCTTCGATACGAATTCATGGACTATATATTATTCACTGACCAATTGTCTCGTTAAATCAAGTTAATTGTCCAGATGAATTAATGAGATACTTAAACAGTGTTAGTAATTACAGAAATGTAAAGTACATATCCGGCAAAGTAATCGAGTGTTTAACGATAATTTCCATTTTGCAACATTATTTCTCCTCAAGTTCGTTAAAGCTTCCTCCCGGTGTGTGCCACACGCCTTAGCTCCACGTTCGATTGAAAGGAAAACAATTTGACGATCTTCGATCAAATATTTAACGGTGCTCGGATGATAATGCGTCATAAACCTTATCTAATATTTGCAATAAGCGATGTTAATGAGCGTGCAAAAGGAAAAAATGAACCATTTGAACGAAAGGTGGCAATGATAGAGACCTGAAAAACCCGAATATGTTTCGAATTACGTGACGTAGAAAAGATTTGAGTCCAAAGTTAAATGGCGCATTACTACTTCCACCTCGTTTACTTCTCGTCGACCGCCTACTCATCATCATCGCTTTGAAAAACATATGTCAAAAATGGACAGGATTGATAGATAAATTATCCGCCCGATCGTAAATTTTTCTTAGCTATTATCTTTCTTGACTATCGCTATATAAATAACACGTCAGCTGATACACCTAGGCTCCCAGATGTCGATAAAATTTCAAAGACGGAAAGCGAATAAATTGGCTGAATTGTACAAAGCATCAGGAAAAACTAGTGTCGTATAACCGATAAAAACTTCTTTGGAATTCACTCCAATTTACGTTAACATGACGAGTAATTAATTTACGTCCTATTTGGGTGTGTAAATGACAAAATATATTCGACAATGATCGTTAATCCGCGAAAAACGTACGTCCCGACGCTTCCGGAAGTTCGGAAATGCGCCGCTAGGCGGCGCCACTCACAGTGCGCACACTCAGTGCATAGATGGATCAACTGGCTTTGGATGAATAATAAACCTAGAGAAACATCCGAAGTGGCCCAGGAATAAAGGACGACAAGTGGACGAAAGAATACCTGATCGTAGTTTGCTCCACGGTTGGAGTTCTTCCGGGATCCGGTTTTCTCAATTGTCTCTTTCATAAAATATTCCCCAATTTACGTTAAAATGACGAGTAACTAATCAATGTTCTATTTGGGTGTGTAAATGATAAAATATATTCGACAATGATCGTTAATCCGAGCAAAAAGTACGTCCCGACGCTTCCGGAAGTTCGGAGATGCAGCGCTAGGTAGCGTCACTCACAGCGCACACACTCAGCGCGTAGATGGATCAACTGGGTTTCGATGAATAATAAACCTAGAGAAACATCCGAAGTGGCCCGGGAACAAAGAACGACAAGTGGACGAAAAAATACCTGATCGTATTTTACTCCACGGTTGGAGTTCTTCCGGGATCCGGTTCTCTCAGTTGTCTCTTTGATAAAATATTAAATGACAAAATATATTCGACAATGATCGTTAATCCGCGCAAAAAGTATGTTCAGACGCTTCCGGAAGTTCGGAGATGCACTGCTAGCTGGCGCCACTCACAGTGCGGACACTCAGCGCGTAGATGGATCAACTGGCTTTCGATGAATAATAAACCTAGAGAAACGCCCGAAGTGGGGCAGGAATAAAAGACGACAAGTGGAAGAAAGAACACCTGATCGTATTTTACTCCACGGTTGGAGTTCTTCCTGGATCCGATTCTCTCAGTTGTCTCTTTCATAAAATATTCCTCAATTTACGTTTAAATTACGAGTAATTAACCTATGTCCTACTTGAGCGTGTAAATGACAAAATATATTCCACAATGATCGTTAATCCCGGCAAAAAGTACGTCCCGGCGCTTCCGGACATTCGGAGATGCGCCGCTAGGTGGCGCCACTGACAGTGCGCACACCCAGCGCGTAGATGGATCAACTAGGTTTCGATGAATAATAAACCTAGAGAAACACTCGAAGTGGCCCGGGAACAAAATAAAATATTCCCCAATTTACGTTAAAATGACGAGTAATTAATCAATGTTCTATTTGGGTGTCTAAATGACAAAATACATTCGACAATGATTGTTAATCCACGCAAAAAGTACGTCCCGACGCTTCCGGAAGTTCGGAGATGCGCCGCTAGGTTTCGCCACTCACAGTGCGCACACCCAGCGCGTAGAATGGATCAACTGGGTTTCGATGAATAATAAACCTAGAGAAACACCCGAAGTGGCCCAGGAACAAAGAACGACAAGTGGACGAAAGAATACCTGATCGTAGTTTGCTCCACGGTCGGAGTGCTTCCGGGATCCGGTTCTCTCACTTGTCTCTTTCTTTCCCTCCCTCTCCGTCTTTCTCTTTCGTTCTCTCTTTCTCTTTCCCTTCGTCTCGTCACGCTTCTCAGGCTTCTGAACTCTTCCTCTCGGTGCTGTTGAGAAAACTGTCCGTAGGAAAGGACTCGTTTCATCGGAATGTTGAACGCTCCGATGACGTACGAGAGCCGTTACGACGAGGCGCACGGTCTATGATAATGCGAGTCTGAGACTGCCTGGCGATAGTGGCAAGATATCACCGAGGAGACCGCTGGCGGGGCATCCCTATGGCTAAAAGCATGCGCTTGATACTTCGCTGTTAAAAAAAAAAGAAAATGAAAAAAAGACGAAGAAGATGAAGAAGAAGAAGAAGAAGAAGAAGACGAAGAGGAAGAGAAGGAGGGGAGAAGAAGTAGAGATGAGCACGGATCGGAATGTCAGAGCTTAATCGATCCCGGTGGACACTGGACACACGACGTGACGTTACATACGGCGATTTAACCGATCAGAGCATGTAGATGCCGCCGCCAGCCATTGGCCGGGGGTCGAACGTCTCTTAATAATCGTCTGTGGGAACCGCTTGCCCGACAACGACGAGAGTAAAACGATCGAATACGACGACCGCTGCGCCCCCGAGAGGAATGACACGAGAAACGGGGATAACGATTACTTCAGACGTGAGGACACTTATCACAAGCTCTCCCACTTCCTAACCACCTTGTTAGAAGCTTTAATAACGCGGGAGTCGAAATATTCATCTCAGCGTCGTATGTTCGGACATTTGATTTAAAGGTTTTTTTTTAAAAAGATTATTTATTTCTATTAAAAAGCGAAACTCTTTCAATTACGGTTCATTAATTTTTAATGAATATTTAACAATTTTTTGATAGGCTGATGGGCTTACTGTGGATTATTAATCGGATCTTATAATATTCGGCCTATACGTCAGTTGTCTTTTAACAATAATAGTTAGCCATGCATGGGCAGACATTTATCAACATCTGTTTCCCAACCAAAGACAATATATAACTGTATCCTTGCCGAAATATGGATTTATAGAGATGTAATTTGAAGGGAAAATTCCACAAACCATTCCTGGAAACAATTCTCGCTGACTCCATTATGATCGATCATTGAATAATAAAAAACATGAAAAATGTGAGTGAAAAGAATTAATAATTCAAAAATAATTGCTTTAAATATTGATTTCTTATTATTATCATTAATACTGTAATAATAATAGCAAGATGTTGTCTTTTTCGAATACAAAAATAGATGAGCTTATTGTGTATTTTGCGTAGGAAGTAGAATTGGCAAAAGTTCCCGCGTGACGCCTCGAGGTATTTGTGAAAGAAATCTCTTCAAGATGAACAAAGATGCGTATACACTTCGTTCATGGCGGTGGGAAGCTTACGATCCCTTATAATACAATCGATATACCTAGAGGCTGCATAACAACGTATATAAAGAAGCACGCTCGTCTTTCCAAGGCTTCCTCGGCTTCGATATCCTTTCTTCCTGAAACTCAACATCTTACGAGAATATCACTAACAGGATGCGGCAAATAGTCAATGTTTACCCGCCAATTTACGAAGAACGGGGAACAAGGAAAAGTCGAGAAACCTTTGAAAATTTCGTCAAGTAAATTGATCTTATTTTAATGAACCGTCTAATAATTATCAACAACGGTACATTTTTTATAATCAATTAATTTTTACCCAACTTGCAAAAATTAACTCGGGTTATTTTCCGCTAGTCTCGTCGGTTCAACGATTTATTCTAAAGCCGATACGACCGTGAAATATTTTTAAAACCCATGAAATATGTACCATCCTCCCAAAACGACAATATCCCTTTTTTCTCCACTCTTCGAGGATAATGACACGTTATGCGCCTATCCTGAAGAAACACACGAAACCGAGAAGTCATGACCACGTGTATGATTGAGGGAAAGAGAGGTGCCTGTCTGTCCCAGGTCGAAATAGTTATCCGCCCAGTGAGACCCGTCCCGTCTGTTATAATGGAGAAAAAGGACGAAAAGGAATCCGTTAATTTTCCACGGTTAAGAAATTACGCATCTTGGGAGGAAGAAGAATTCCAGGGGTTGTCTGCTTTATACATAACTAATTTGCATATATACCGGTTCTGCTTTAAAAAAAGATATTGTCGAAAACATTTTTTTCATCGTGGAATTTCAAGAAAATCACATTTATTTACTTCCGGCTGAATGATTTGAATCTTTGTTTTTAACGCGATTTAAAAAGTCTGTTGTGTAAAATACTGCTGTTTACGAACAAAGGGATTGAAAAATATTGAATAACTTGAAGAAATCTTAATTTGAAGTAAAGAAGATCATTCTTTGCTTCAAATTGAGATTTTTTCAAATTATTCAATATTTTTCGATGCCTTTTTTTAGTTTTGTTCAGAAAAACTTTATTGATAATTCTGTGTAGGGTTTTTGAGGATATTCCAAATAGAAAAATTTTGGGCCAGTTGAAATTCGAAAAACATTGGTTCGAAAAAAATGTCTATTTTCAATGTACTTTTTTTCAGGAACCGTACGTCCGATTTTGACCACATTTGTTATTTATGTATATTAAAGTGTTATAAACAATGTATCGAACCATTTTTCGATATTTTGTTTCAGAACTTTTTACATCGTTTTGAAATATTGTTAAAATTTTTTACCACGTTTTTTTACCTTCAAATATATTTTTCTCGG
>JAPYZT010006268.1:0-11412 GCA_030522965.1 Tryphoninae sp. A BG-2022a | reverse complement strand
AAGGCAATGAGTTCTTCCGACACGGTATTCGTACCCTGCCCGAAAGATGGTCAAAAGTAGTAGAAAGCGGTGGCCAATACTTTAATTAGTATATTTTTTATTTTCATTTTAAATAAATGATATTTTTTCTTCAGAAAAACGCTACGAATTAATTCCAACACCTAATAGATTATTGGAAATTGGTTGAGAAATAATTATAACTCAGGTAGATGTTCAATTAACTATTTAACTTTATTAATAACGCGAGGCAAAGTCCATCTACTCTTGACAAAGAACTCTACGAGACTACGACTTGTCGCATGAACTAAAGGAACAGTTGCTAAGCTAGAAAAGAAATTATAAACCCTTTGTTCCCTTTGTACGTATTTGACCACTATCGAATCGCCGGTCAATATTTATGTTTACACAGGCTCGTGTGTCGATTTGTTTTTGTACTCTAATCTATGTAATACGTAAATATATTTCTTACTCTAAATAATTATCATACATTCAATATAGATGAATAAAAAATATGGCACCACGTATTTAGGATTCTGCACATTAATACATTTGTAAATGTGACGATCGTTGAGAACTCTCTTTTATTCACTCATGCACTTGGGAATCTTTTTGGAAGACTTCGACTGGGGGCGCACTTGCTACTTTTTGAAAATTTTATTAGCTCATTAGGGAGATGATCTTGTATGTATTTATAAGTATCGTTCTTAAAAGAATGACGGCAAGGGAAAATGGGTGACAGGGCGATGGTAGCTGGTGAATTTTATTACAGCCTCTGAACCTCTCGTTCCCTCGATATTTAAGAGCAGCCACCTGTATACGCCGTACATATAATAGGGTAAAACACCCAGTAGTCGGCCAGGAACCAGTAGTCGGCCTCTGCCTATACTTTGTATGAGTACGAAGAGTACAAAAGATATAGTTCACCCCCTTCTCACTCATATAAGGTCGACAACTGGTTCCTGGCCGACTAGTGGGCGTTTTACCCTATAATACGTATAACCCAGATGCAAATTTCATCCGCTAGTACGTCGTCAAAAAATTACAATCGACGTACTCCAGAGACAAATTATAATTTCCGCATATAAATTTAATAGAATTATCAATCACGAACTGATTCGAATTGATTCGAATGACCTCTGAAAACTTTTGCAATTCGTACATAATAATCGAAATATAGATACAAACAATTTCAATCATTTGAGACAATTATTAGTGTTCATAAACAGCATAATGATTCCACGAGTACGACAGCGATTTCAAATAGTTTATTTTCTATTTTCACTTTACATTCAACATATTTTTCCTGCTGCATCTCGTTCACATCTCGCCACTTAATCGTTTACAGAAGACTCGCTTTGCCCTCTCTCGCAAGACGGAGTGGCACTGGATGACTCGCCCTCTTAACGATGTGGGCATGTACTTGTATAATCGTAGGTATACGCTGAAGACCATCCGGTAAAAATCCTCAACCGGCGGAACGTGCCAGTCATGATTTTCCTAGCCAGTTTTATTTTATCATCTGCAGAGCACAGAATGGTGGTGAAACTTCGTTAATTAGCAGCTCGTAATTACTCATAATAGCGATTCGTCTTTGCGCACGATAAGTTTTCCGCGACGTGCTTTCATTCATTCGGTCACTTTCTTCGTTCACTATCCTTGTTAATTCGTGACCTTCTCTGTTTTTACTTAATGACGTTTATCACTGAAATCTGTTAGCCAATTCTTCATTTAGTTTTATTAATAAAAATTTAGTCACTACAGTTATCTATAAATGTTCAAAAGTTAGAGACTCTCGGGCAAGCGTGATACAGTCGTGGAGATAACTTGACCGCTGACGCGATGAGCTGCGTCAAAATAAAACGGAGTGGGCACGAGGATGATAAAATGCAAAGGCCGTTTTACGATGGTATAAAGATATTTAAAAATGTCATTTTGTTGGAAATTTAGCTATGGTTAATTAAAAAATGCTCAAATATATGTGATAAAAATATGACCCGCGAGTCTTCTTCAAATCCATCTTTAGCCCTTTACTATTTTATGTCCGACCTACCAAAGCCTTTTTGCCAATCCCGCGGTGCGGTGAGAGAATCTTATCGCCGTTGCACTTCTTTGCTTCGAGCCATTTCCCTCATTTTTAAACCTTTTTTCTTACTTCTGTCCCACCTATCCTTCGTATACTCGATCTCTTTTTCCGACACTCACCAATCACCGAGCTCTTCTCTTTTCATCGCGACGATAAGAGGAACTTAACGCGCGGAAAAAGAAGTCTCTTAATTAGCTACCACGAGCCAAGGGATATAGAAGCGACGAGAGCGGCGAGTGCGGAGAGATGCGGTAACCTAAGGGCGGGGAGGAAGTGAGATAGAAAAAAAAAACGATTACTCGAGTGCCCTATGGGATGCTGGTTCGCTCGTATCTCGCGCAATTTCTCTCATTGGAATTTCAAAAAGTCGCTTGTTTCTCCCTTATACTTATATGTGTGTAAGCGAGGCTTGTGATGGAGTGACTAACATATAGTTTGCTCCATCATTAACCATCAAGCTATCCAGCACTAATTTATTCAATTAACCTTGGTAATTAAATAAATAAAATATCGTTTCAATGATCGAACAAATGGAATTAAAAAAGCGAATAAGTATAACTCACTCGAATATCAAAGATATAAAAAAAATTAGGATTTTATAACAAACGAATTGAATGTAATATTCTAGCACAAAGAGGCAGACAGGGTATATATATACCGTCAGTTGCTAATTGCACACTGTGAAAGCATCCGGGCCGAACCTCTCCTCTCCTTTCCACGGTGGTAATCGGAACCTGAAATTTCTCCTTGCGTCCCGAGCGATTACCAGTGTCACATGATTAATGCAGCACTTCTCCAAGATATACGGTTCGTTCACGGGTTAACCTTTGGATAGACTTTTTAATTACCTGCAGAAAATCAAGTAATAATGAAAAAAGATTTTTTTTACTACCGTAACAGTGCGATAATATATCACACAGTTCATTTTATTTCTTTAGATCGGTTCGATAAAAATATCGCGTTTCAATTAAAAATAATTCTCGTTCTGTTAGATTAATTTACACTAATTCACTTTTGTTTTTTAATAAAAGCCTTCAGCATGTTTCAAATCGTGATTTGATGCCGCAAACACAAACAAACTTCAAATATTTTAATGAATATTCAGTGCAACAATGAGAATATACCAACGTTATCAAAAGAAGGCAGAAGCATAGACACAGTGCTTCATTCATTTCTATTAGTTTTTTCACGGTGTGGAGAACATCAAGCGGATTTTTGTGCTACGCGATTTCATCCCACTTTTCCTGTATTTTCCATTGTTCGTCCTCCTCTCCCTCTACCTCTACCTTTTTTACCGTATACATGGATTGGAGGGATTATTTAGAGCCATAGAAAAGCCGGAAAGTCAGATTTTCATTCGAATGCGAGTGCATTCATTCGTTTTCATTATACACGATATTCGGGGTGGGAGATAGGTACTAAATATTTCGATTCTGTTTTCACCACTGCCCTCTTGTGTGTATGTCTCTCTCTCTTTCTCTTTCCCTCCCTCTCTCTCTCCCTCTCTTTCTCTCTCCCTCTCGTTCTCATGACAAATTCGGATTGCCGATCCTCAAGAATACATTTCCCTCAACGCGGTGTACTCAATCTCAGCCCGCTCTTCCCCTTCCTTTCTCTCTCTTTCCCTCTTTGCATTGGTATTTTCTTCTATTATTCCTAAAGTAGTATACACTAATATGACATTAAATAATACAAGGAAGGCTGCAGTAATTCCACGAGTTTATTATTAAGCAGCTAAATTTTGTTCCATTAACCAACACAAGTAGATCCGATTTATTATTGTAAGATTCCATTGCTCGATATTCACAAACAAATGAATGGGACGATCTCGTTTATAACGAAGTGTAATCTCATCTGAACGATTAACGTATTATCAAAAAAGAAGCGTACATACGTATTGTAATTGATCCACCAGACACTTTTCCCTAACCACACATTCTGCCATTATATAAATGTCGCAATGAATAATTGATCCATAAAAACCAACTGGTCTTCTACGACTATGTAAGAAATTTGTTTATAAACTAAACATTTATTTAGAAGCAAAATACCTTCGATAACATTACGTTATCGTGGCCTTGATAATATCAGGTCTCTTGTAATTCTGGGCTACTCTGAAATCCCTTTGATTGTTATTATCATGTACTCTGACGTTTGATCGGTCAATATCGACATCAAGAGGTGCACGAACATAGTGCATCAGTACATGATTCGTTGATTGAACACTTTTGCGGCTACGTAGAAAGTCGATCGTTTCATCGCACGGGCTCGTTTCATGAAAATCGTTTCGCGAATGTTGACGCGACCGTCGAATACACATGTAGACATGTGTATATATATATATATATATATATATATATATATATATATAAATACGAGAGTTTGTAGTAATACCGGTCGGATGCAATGTGGCATGACCACTCTTCGCATCGATCAGAAAACAATAGATATCGCTGAGCGGCGTGTTCTCCACACTCCACCCTCTCTCCTTTGGTTCGTTTTTTCGGCGAAAACTCGGAGCGATTATTTTTGATTGTTTCTGTCCCTTTTTGTTAAATTCACTACATCCCCAGCGGACGTGGAACCCGATTTTGTTTGAACGATTGAAAAGCGAGAATGTACAAACACACGATGCATGAATATTGTACGATACCGGAAAAGGTTTACACATTCATCGTTTTTTTGGTGACAACAATTTTTTGATAACGTCCCCTTTTTTCTATATTTTTTGGTTTTGGCGGAGAGAACGATATGTAGAACGTATGTTTTACGATTGATTTTAATTTAGATTTTTGAAATATTAGAGGAGTGGCCCCCTAATTGGAAGAGAGTGATAGAACGTTCGTGAAAATGTCAATTATGCAGTCGATACAAGTTTTTTTTGTCGCATTCGACCGTGGGGAGTAATTTTTTTTCCGGGACCGAGAACAGCGAGTATAATTGTGACTAATTGGCATACCTTTCTCATTTGTTAGAATTAGTAGGTGTACCATGCTCTTAAAAACTTTTTTCAGGTCATAACGTACGAGATTTTTTAAAATTATTATTACCACATCGTAAATCTCGTGGGCTCTCATCGTTACACGGCGTTTCTTTTTTTGTGTAAAATGTTGTGGTTTTTTCTTCTTTCATTTTGTTTTAATTTTCCGCTGTTTGTTTTCCGGGAACCGTAAGCATCTATAGCTCTTTTTCTCTCTCTCTCTCCCTTTCTCTCTCCCTCTCTCTCTCTCTCTCTCTCTCTCCCTTTCTCTTTCCCTCTCTCTCTCTCTCTCTCTCTCTCTCTCTCTCTCTCTCTTTCACCTCCTCTTTTCCTCTCTCCCTGTATTTAATTAAAATATTATTTGAGATTGGCTACCTACCTCTCGCGAGACTCTTCTGATGATATGAAATACAAAAATACGAAGGGCGACTGCACGAGTATGCGGAAAATACGAAGTGAACAAATTATACGCTTACCTATCAGATTTCCAGAAAGTTTTTTCGTCTGGAAAAATGCAAATAAAATAATAATAGAATTTTAAATATGAGGTCGCCATTCTAAATTAGAAGTTTTTATTGTTTCTTTATCAACCCCTTATAAAATGAAATTTCATTGAAATACCAAACATCTCATTTTTAAATATGATATATGATATGTCTATATTTGTTTTATTTTGCATTTAATTTCAGACTCTACGGTGCCGGTGATACTCTGTCTTGTCATTGAAAAAGGCCTGTCAGCGGTGAGTTATAACAAAAAAAAAATACATTTTTAATATTTGCAAAATTGAATGATCGATTATTCTACTTTTTCACGATACGCCATAAAATTATTATTCTTATTATTATTATTTAGCCATAAAATTATTATTATTATTTAGCCATAAAAATGAGACAGAAAATATTGGGTTTGAATTGTAAAAATAAGAATTTGAATAGAAATCAATTTCGTACGAAATAGCAATTCGCAAATTAAATTTGTTTCCAACTACTAACGAAAACCGATCAGCAATGGAATAGCTCGTAGACATGTTCTTTTTCTTCTTTTTTCTGTTTACTCGTGATGTGCACAACCGTATCCATGTATATTACCGTAACGATTATAGTCCCTATTTATTGCTTTTGTAAACGACGTAGAATGACTTCCGGCTTACGATTCTCGTATCGCCTTTGGATGTAGCCGATCGTTAAATAGTGCGAGGGGGGGAAAGCTTCAATGGCGGTACGGAACGAGAACGCGCAGCGATAATCGAGGTTTGCTGCATCGGAAATCGCTGAGTTCCCTCCTATCACCGGCAACGGTACCATCGCCTGTCGCTTTTAGCTTCGCGTTTGTGACAATGATTTTTCTAATGTCGCAACGCTGAGGAAACGTTTCGATCGAGCGACCTAGGATCCGCATCATTTTATGCACAGTCCCACAGTTTTGTTTTCTATATGCTGTTGATTTTTTTCTCTCTCTCTTTGTCATTACCTACATCTTCTTTTTCTCGGCCTTTTTATCCCACGGGTTTGTCACATACTGGTCAATAAACATCGACCTGTTATTGGGATCATAAATAAAATTCAGGAAGATCAAAGCCTGGAATAGTAATTTCTAAAGTTCGCTTGATTATGGAGGAAGATCAATCTCCCTGTATAAAATTCGTGATGCCCTTCAGTGTAAGACTCCACAGGAGCGAAAAATCATGCATGGTAAAATGTTCGGATCGACGTGATCGTACTATATGTGAGTAAACGTACACATACATTGGCTTTGACGACTCTGAACTGTAAATAACGCCAACACCGCTTGAGACATCGAGCTAAAACTTGGTAAATAAACAGAGTAATTTTTGTTTGACGTGAGATTCCCGCAAAGGAATAAGAAATTACGGATCTAAAGGGATTTGACAGTTTTGTGAAAAACGTTTGTAAATACTCTCGTGCCTTCAAATTTGATACTGTCGAGTAAAATAATTCTCCAGGAATGAACAAATTGGCAACCATTTTAGCAATGATTTCGGCCAAAATCGATCGAACAGTATGGATTTAAAAAGATTTCTTAAAATCTGAATATCCGGTTGTTTTTTAATTATTTTGATTATTAAATCTCGTAATTGCTGTAACTTTGAAAATATGATAAATCGCAAGTGATTCGACACCATCGGTGGATACTGCCAACATTATCGAAATTCATCCGAGTATATCTACATTCATCTCACTGTCTCGTACGGAACGATTACTGGACACCCCGTATTGACCGCATTGTTTCGCAATCATTCAGCCAAGATAACCCCAATGTTCCACCGTCTGGGAATATCGAAAGTTCGATTCATCTGGTACGATGGTGGATTTCTTGAGTGGAATGAGAAGGTATGAATATAACTCCGGGAATACTTGGAGGTTATACATCTATATCCCTTGCAACTATTCCACGAGTATCATAGGTATAAATATAATACTCTATATATATGTAGGGTAAAGATCGTCGCGGTTCTCCTGGCTTCAACTTCAGCCGATGGAAACTTTGAAGGGCCTCTCTCTCTCTCTCTCTCTCTCTCTCTCTCTCTCTCTCTCTCTCTCTCTCTCTCTCTCTCTCTCTCTCTCTCTCTCTCTCTCTGTCTCTTTCTCTTTCTCTATCTAGTTCTCGATTTCTCACCCCCTCTTCACTACTTTGTGCACGGTTTACGTGACCGTATTGCAAGCTTCTCGTCGTCTCTTCGCCATGTCTATATACACATTCGTAACCTTCTCTTTCGTGGATTTCTCTCGCTATAACCCTGCCAGCTTTCTTACCCTCCCGAGGACTCTCTGCAGTGCTGGTTCACTGTACTTGCTCACCTTGAGCAGACTCCTCTCGCGCACTCACCGAGTCGAATTTAAGTGAGTACTTCGCTCTCGTTTCGAAAGCGATTGGCTCTTCTCTTCACTTCTCTCTCTCTCTCTCTTCCTCTCTCTCGGTCCACTTCTATGGCGCTTTCTCTCGTATTCGCGTGAAACTCTCTCTGCAAATCGTCTTTTCATCCTCCGACCATCGACACCCATACTCGACTGTACCTACTACGCGGACCAGTTATTTGGCTAGTTGCGTTCCAATCGGAAATAGATATCGCTCGTAAGGTTGCATATGCTCAGTCGGTATATAAGGCCAACCGAGCACATATGTATACAAGACCGATTAAATAGCAGCAGCTTAGTATAATTCTATTCATCTAGTTATCTTATATATTTTTTGTACGGTTTTGAAGCTTTACTTGCAACCAGAAAACACCTGAGCCTCAATGAAACTGCGGTCTGGTAGAATGTTTTAGCATAAACGATTAATTCACAAGTTTATTTCTATTCAGAGAGTATTCTATTTTATTCCGGTATTCCATTTTATAGCCTTCGTGCATACATATGTGCAGATGTGTAAGCAAGAATGTATAATATTTATCCACCGTTTTTCTTCCATACTAAAGGAGAGAAACTCGACAAACTTCTCCAAACACTCGGCACTCACGTGTACACTCTACGTACATATTTCCTCTGCGTTTCTTGTTCCCGACCTCCATCTTGTGTATTCCAGGATTAACATAATTCCAACAGCTATATGTTTCACATAATAAGACATAATAAAAATGCACTGGCCATTATGATCCAGTCGGCGAGATATTCAACGTATATTTTAATACAAGTTTGTAATGCAACTTGTACTACATAGTCGTTGCTTCTCGTACTCTGCGAACATTACCGACAAATTCCTTGTTCAATGGTAAAGCAGATTTGCAGTACGTAAAAATGGAAATACATAGAAAAAATAAACGATAAGAAGGTAGAACGAGAGACAAAGGATTAGTCATTGGTTGCAGCGGCTCAGGATTTTCCGCGCCTCGATAAATTTGAGCTCACGTTCGCAACAAAAAAGAACGATGGTTTTTTCGTCGCTTTGAAATAAAATTGTTGGAACGAATCTGCCCTGTTGAAATAGAGGGCTGCTGGGAGCCTTGCTACTCTATGGAGCAGACGTAAAAAAAGGGCTTATTCGTACTTTGTCCGGATAGCAAAATTTCCTTTGTGCCGGTAACTGCAGTTATCCATTAGAATACCCGGAAGAAGATATGCAGGATGAATTTTCATCCATGTTATAACGAATTTACGCTAGACTCGGGCTTCGATATAGTTTAGGATCTTTGCAGCAATGAACTTCACTGCGTAAAATAACCGGGGGGGGGGGGCACAGGACCGCAAAATTAAGGAGGTTCGACATATTTGGAAGTTCCTACCTGATCTTTGCTTCAAAGTAACATTTCCGATTTCTTTTGTAGTTTTGTTCAGAAAGACTTTAATTGATAATTCTGTATACGGTTTTAGAGGATATTCGAAATAGAAAAATGTTGGGATCAATTGCAAGTTGAAAAACATTAGTTCGAAAAAATGCCTATTTTCAATGTATCTTTTCTCAGTAATCGTACGTTCGATCTTGAACATTTTTGTTGTGGGATTATATTAAAGTGGTTGAACAAAACGACCTCTCTGGAATTCATTAGGAATTCAAACTTTTTTTAGAAAATCGTGTTTCCTCAAAAGTTATGTTTTTTTCACCTGCAATGTCTCTTTTCTCGAAATCTACTCATCGTATCGGCATATTTCTTGTTTTGGTATAATAAGTACACCAAATTGAAGGATATGTCGTGTTATTTAAAAAAAAAAGATTCACATCCGATAAAAATATATTCGACGGTGCAAAAATGTTGTCAAAATTTTTAAAATGTTTCAAAACGATGTCGAAAAATTCTGAAACAAAATATCGAAAAAATAGCTTCACATAATATTTATAATACTTTAATATACAGACACAACAAAAATGGTCACAATCGAACGTACGGTTCCTGAGAAAAGGGACATTGAAAATAGGTATTTTTTCGAACCAATGCTATTCGATTTTCAACTGGTCCCAAAATTTTTCTAATTTGAATATCATCTAAAAATCCTACATAACATTATCAATAAAGTCTTTCTGAACAAAACTAAAAAAGAAATCGTCGAAAAATGTTTTTTAGTTATAATTAATACATTTTTTATCCAGTGTATATGGTTATTTATTTATTTATTTATTATAAATCATGTTCATATATATTTATATATGTGTACATATTTTTTTTCTGTAAAAGAATAATAAGTTTGGAAAACTTGTGAATTCCTGTCAAATTGCTTAAAATTGCTTCAAGCGCTAACTTAAAAAATTTATTTAACATACTTTCACTGCTCAGAATTTTATGAAAATTGAACCACATATCAAGAAAGAGATGCCCTTTCAGAAAAAAATAAAAACAGTGCATTTTTTCACGCTGGAATATGTCGAATCTTCTTAATTTAGGGTCGAATTATAACAGTACGATTGCAATGCGACTAAAAATTCGTCAAACTCGATCAAATTGACCGATTTGTTCAAAATTTTATGATTTAGTAGATATCATAATTTTTTTGAAACAACGTTTTTTTACACTATTACATGTCTTGCCATTGTTACAGTCCGAATACTTATAACGCTATAGAGCACCTACTAAATCATTTCTAACGATTTTTAATCCACGCTTTTTATTAAGTCTATGCCTGATGCTAACCGATAAATGCGCGATAAATTTCCCGTTTTCTTATTTGGTGGTCTCATTATGCCATCAGTATATCATTAATTATTTGATAATAATCGAGGGGTGATTCGAGGTAAAATACTATTTAATTGTATAAAATAAAATATAAATTAAAAATATATTTTAACGGGTAGTCGCTGCTTTGTGCAGTTAAGAAGGCAAATTATTTATTGCTGATTATGTCACTAGCATGCATATTTTTTACATATTTATTGAATTTTCATTATTACTCTACGCATACTTTGTATTTATTAACTTTGCACCCGGGAGTTGCGTTGAACGCGGACGCGAACGCGAACATTTAACGCGTTATAACTTCAAAAACATTAATTTTAGAGAACAAAGTTGAAAGTAAAAGTTGTAGAAAAATTGTCGCTTTAAAATTACTAACAGTTTATTGTTTAAACAATTATTAGAAGAGATATCAGTTAATATAAAAGAAAAAGTCATAAAACTATTAATACGTGTTTAATAGGAGTACTCTATTTTTCGTGGAGGGGTGTGGCACAATAATTTTTGTTGATCGAACGCACGCAATACGCTTTATTAATGATCAAAGAAAAACACTTAACTTAATTTACTAACGAGCTCACACACACACATACGCAGTACAGTATAAATCAGAGGTTCCCAGACTTTTTTTTCTCATAGACCACTTTCAAAATTTAACTGGTTCCGGTGGACCCCCCGTAGCTACATTTCTACCATATTCCCAAAACTCGACAAAAAATGTGA
>JAPYZT010006262.1:0-14857 GCA_030522965.1 Tryphoninae sp. A BG-2022a | reverse complement strand
ATATTATATTATATTATATTATATTATATTATATTATATTATATTATATTATATTATATTATTTTATATTATATTATATTATATTATATTATATTATATCATATTATACTATATTAATATACATAAATATTTATATTAAATATATGTATATATATACTGTTGTATTATATAACTATATACTATATAGTTATATAGTACAACATGCTTTATATGCCCAGAAGCGTACCAGAGCATGTGAATAGAGATGCACTTTGAGCACACCGAGAGTCTCATCCGAATCTCGTTCCATATCAGTAAGCGCGAAAGGACGAATTGCACACAGTGTCAGAGGACGAGGAAAGAAGCGATTCTTCATATGCATATATGAAATGTATAGAGAAGGAGCGGGAAAGAGAGAAAGAGAAAGAAAGAGAAAGAGAGAGAGAGAGATTCAGTAAGAGACCTCAAATTCCTCAAGGAATAGTGCATCACGCTACGAAGAGCATATAATCTTCGTACTGAATTTCTCTCGTATAGAAATCTCTTCGCGTCCCTTTCCCAAACCACTTTTCCTTCACTCCATTTCGCTCTCACGGCATTATTCGCAAATGTAGGACGTGTGTCGTGTCGATCGTATACACGAGAAATAACGCGCTGAACGATGCGCCGAGTGCATCTCTCCACTCTTCCAACGAAAATTGATGATCTTAACGACTCCCGTATGACGTACAAGAACGTTATCTTTCATTGTTGCGAGATATAATGTACCCCGGAAAATACATTTATTTCAGCGGCTCTCGTCGTACAAAGGAAATATACGAGAGCTCTACTAAAATTTAAAGAGTTCCGGGCGTACATGTTTATATGTATGTACATATATACAATAACCATAAAACATTATCCGATGATTCTCCAACTAAAAATTATACCTATATATTCATAGCCACTCAAAAATATAACCCCGATAATATATTCCCATTATATTATCATTTTATCGTTTCACGCGTGATTATACGACTCGACTTGGATCACGTCAAATAACGCGCGTATAAGAACGCGTATATAATTCATCGTAAAAGTCAAACTTGATAATATCCGATAAAAAATATGGAACAAAAATGACAAAACAAAAATATAAAAACACGATGGGCTGTCTTTTCATGTCGATATTCGTGGACGTCAAGAAGTCGATTTACGCTTCGATAAAGGGTAGAGTACTGCACATTGTCTCGGAAATATCCACCTGATCTCTTCGGCGTACAGTGAGACAGTCACGCGGCCCGCTGCATCGACAAGTTTTTCCCCGTTTTGGCATTTAACTCGCGTCTTTGGGCGCGCCGATAAATATAATGCAGTTGCCCTCGCGTCTTCCTGTCGTGTCTTCTCATCTCTCGTGTTACATAGACGCGTTGTCCCGTACTTGACACGTGTCGGAACACTGTCGCAGGTCGGAGAAAGAGCGAATGGGATTTCCAGCGCATATGTCTCGGAGCAGATACCATGTTAGGGCGAGGGTTAATGCGTTGTCAGAAGTGGGATGATAAGAAGAGGATGAGAAAAAAGGGAAATACTTTTTTTGGAAAGTATTTTGTTTCGAGCGATCATCGAATTTGAACTTTTTATTCATGATTCTCGTCTTCTTGTTATCTTTTTCTTCTTCTCCGCCATCTTCTTCTTCGTTCTCACTCGTCATTCATCTGTGTCGTTAACCGTTGACATTTTCCAAACGTCAACTGCTCGCGCTTTTATGGGAGACCTTTTATAAAGTTTCTTGCCCTTGGTCTCCGATGATCTTCAAGGCCTCTCGAGCGATAAGAATCGATGAAGCGGTGAAACAACATCGACGCGACCACACCAATTAACCGGATTTATGTACAATATCTTCGTTACGTTACCACCGTCATTAAAAGCGTGCCTCGGAAGTCGAGGGAGAACAAGCCTGTTCGGTGTGGCAATCAACAACAACGTGCAACTCCCCGACAGCGTTGTTCCTCCTCTTATTTGGGTTATAAGTTGCACGAGAGCCGAGCTCGGGAAGCGCTACTCCGCACTCGCCCCAACGCGGGATATAATGAGATGTGAAACATAAAAGTTCGAGGAGATAATGAGTCAACTGAAGAATGGCCTAGAAACTGTTTTATATAGGAACGTATTTTTTTGTCGATACTACCTATTAATTATTTTTTTGCGACGAAATATGAGATAAGCGGTTATTTTTAAAAAATGGCTAACAACGAGGGGACGCCAGTGGAACAAAATGAAGGAATTCTGAAGTTCCAAAAAATGTGAAAACCTGTTATGGACTCGTATTTTGCTAGAGGAATGTTTACTTACAATTATTAGTAAAAATGAATCTTTCGTATTTTATATCTGACGTTTGTTTCGGATCCCTTGATCGAAAGTGCAGAAATCCATGAGAAAATAGGAAAATGGTAAATCCAAAAGTGTAAGATTTTCCAATAGCCTCGAATAATAGAGACACGAAAGTTGTATAAATAACGTAGAGAAATTATTGTTAGCAACGTTCATTATAGTTGTTTTTTCATTTGTAGCATACAAGAAAAAGCCACTCCGAGGGAAGCATAGTAACCGCTCGATGATAGAATTCACTTTCGCAAAAGCTGGGCAAATTCGGTTTGGCAGATTCTTTGCTCGGATTAACCCCAAATCCCGGATTTGTGCACGACAAATTTTCGTGCCAACGAAACCTGCTGAGATAAACGCAAATACGTAAGAAATTCACGAGAAAAAAACAAAATGGAGGAAGACAGACAGATTTCGCACGAAAGAGAGAGAGAGAGACAGAGAGAAGGGACAGAGCGAAAGCAGAGAGAGAGAGGGAGAGAGCAGAGAGTCGAGGCACTTGGAATAAGTCGTCTCGTCGTCGATAGCTTCAACCCATTTTCCATTTCCCCTAACTTTCATCTCTCTCTCTCTCTCTTTCTCCCTCTCTCTCTCTCTCTCTCTCTCTCTCTCTCTCTCTCTCTCTCTCTCTCGCTCCCTCATATTCTCTCTTTTTCTCTTCCTCTCTTACATTATTCCCCCGCCTTCTCGCGGGCCTTGCAAGGATTACCGATATGTCTTTTGTCGGGCGAGATCGGAGCGTACACTCTCCGATAGGTTGGCTCTCCATGGTGGATCTACAGTTCTACTTCTCTCTCCCTCTCTGTTTCTCAATTTCCCTCTGTTCATCTCGAGAAAACTCAACGCACGCCCTGACAATTCCATTGTCTTTTTCCTACCTATATGTCTCCAGAAAATGCAAAGCTTTGGTTATATAAGACACACGAGTCACGATTCTTTTTCCTCGTATCACCGCGCTTCGTGGCTAGATCGTGGTACAGTAATGGGCGTACCAATGTGAATACCCAACATATCTATATATGTTCGTTCAAATCTATTCCTTTCTGTCTCGGTATAGACTTGCTTTCCACGATCCCTCAAAGTTCAATGTATATAACTACTACGATGATATATATATATATATATATATATATATATATATATACATACATATATCTATATATACGTTTACCCATCATACATGGAATATTATTGGTACGTATAGGAGCTATCTCCTTGCAAAGAACTCGGAAATTCCTGCTCTCAGCGTTCGCCTCGCAATTTTTGGTTCCCTCCGGAGATACACACAGCGATAGAGTACAAGAGTAAGAGAGAAGAAGAAAAAGAGAGAGAGAGAGAGTGGCGCGGTAGGAATATATCGCGAAGATAGAGCTCCGAGGCAGTAAGAATTGGATTTGCCACGGAAGCCGAGATGATGTAACTTTTCCTCTTCGTGTGCCCTCCGGGGGCTTTGGTAGCCTCTGCCAAAAAGTCGTGGAACGTCGTTATCATCGAGCGGTGAAAGCACGCGCGAGCAAGGGGCTTCGGACTTCCGGATAAGCAACTTATGACTCTTCCCTCCCTCTACCCCCCGAGAATTTCCGGTTTCCGCGATGTATAATCTGCCGGAGACGCAATGAAAACTTTCTTCGAAGCGAGATGAAAGACCTGGAACGAACGTCAGCATGCGCGTGTTGCTGACGTCGTGATCGCAGCGTGCGCACTTGTGTATAACGATAAGAGGGTTTGGATATCCTTGACGTATTTTATATATGACGTACCCGATGCGATATCTATACGATTTTACATAAATGTCAATTATGATTTCCTCCGAGTATACGACCTATTGTATATCTTACTTACGATCAGGGGGAGGAACATATGCGAGGCATGGCGTACAATATCAAACTCGTGGACACCTCTCGTACGAGCCAACAGTATTCGTCCTACATCAACGAAAATAAAGAGAAAATGCAAAAAGAGAGAGTTAACATTGTTTGTGATAAAAATTAATCCGAGACGATTAATCAATGAATAAAAGGTTATTATTTATTGAGTAAATCGAAAACACGAAGGGATAATACGAGTTTCAAGGAGAAGTATTCTGTTTCTTAGACTTTACTTTATGATCATCGTGAACGTTTGTTTTTTCTTATTATAACAATAATGGTTCTTTTTTTAAATTGAAATACAAACTGGCATCGGGTTGCCCTAGTATCAACGTGAATTCCGTGGGAATCGGTGTCAGTCGAGACTCGAAGTTGCACAAGACGAGTGGAAGAGAGGCATCGTCGTGCAAACTGTAATCGTTCGAAGAGGTTTCGAGAGTTTTTACAACCCTCTTCCTCTTGAAACGCCCAAATGGAAGGAAAGGTTCGTTGATAAACGTCCAAACCAACCCTTGGCCCATTGAACGGCTTGACTCGCCTTTATCTCTCGAATTAATTTGGAACTCAATTCCGTCATCAACCGAACTACGCGCTCTTCAGCTAGATGGGCAAAAGAAGTAAAGCATTTGCGAACATTTCGCGAATAAAAGCTTTCATTTCCATTTTTTGTACGTACTCCTGTAGTTTTGCGTTGATGTCCCAAACCCGCCTTTCATTACGTTGTAGAACACACGGTCGGCGTATATTCTAATACAAAGGTCCAGACGCCACAAAGAGACAAACTAGCGCGGAGGAAAAATAAAAAGCGTGGTGAAAAAACTGGCGGGGAAGTATTTTTTGTTCCCAGTTTTCCGTTTCTGTCGTCGCGTCCGAGTTTCAGGTCGGCGGACACAGAGGTCCGCTTCATCACACGTTTATGACGAAAACGAGAGAAAAAAAGGCGGATACACGGTCGTATCAAAGCTGGTTTTTTTTCCTTCACTCGCGTCGTACACATCGTCGAGCACGCGTCCTCGTCTCGTTGCTCGGTCTTTTCTTTTACGTACACGATATTTTTCTCTGATGTATCTTACGCGCTCGCCCCAACGTACATGCCGCATGGTACCGCACGATGTAACCTCCGGTTTCTTTTTTTCCTTTCTGTTTCAGGTAAGTACTCTCGCGGCTTTGAAAGAGAGGAGAAGCATCAACGTAGAAAGAGAGAGAGAAGCTGTGCTCAGCTTCGTGATGGAACATATTGCGGAGGTAACCGACGGTGCGCGTTATCCACTCGCTCGACCGACTTAGCGCCGAGGACGCTCAAAGAAACCGAGACGAATGATACAGACCCCGTGTCGCACGAAGACCACTACGTGACATTCTGGTTCGAATCTCTAGGTTTGTATCTTGTCACGGATATGCTCTACGAAGAAACACGATCGCACTTTCCTCCTTCGTCAACTCTCTCGAAAGCAACCCTCACAGAAAAATATGACATGTGCGAAAACCACTTAACCGTAGAAGTATCGAAACGTCCCGCAAAGCTTGCAGAAGAGAGGTTGAAAACAAATACTATCTCTCTTCTATACTAGTATTTTACGTAGTTTTACCATCGAAATGGAACAACTATTAAATAATTGTTCACCTGGTTGATAGATAACGTAATAAAGATATTTATTATACGGCTACAGCCTCGGTCTTCCGTAATACAGTAGCGCTTATGTGCTCGCCTGTCGGGACACCACTGAATCCCTACCGTCTCTCACGTAGACAGCTTAACGCTGCCAGTCGTTCAATGTACATCGATACTGTCTATTACCAATAGATCACAATCGCAAGAAGAAAAATTGACATTTACGTTGAAATTTGTTTGTTTCTATATGTTTGTTGTAATATCGAGGGGAACAAAATAGAAATTATATCGAGAAGAGAATAACAGCGATTGAGTGAAATCGAAACTTTCGGACAGTTTTTAACCCTTTTAGCTTCGCCTCTAGCGATGTTTATGTTCAACGGTTATCTTTGCTTGTGCAGATAGGATGGTAAGTAAAATGATAACAAGGGAAAATGAGAGCAATGACATATAAGTACCTACAAAAGAATAAAACATTTGCACAAAGTTATTTATCGCTTTTTGAGAATTACAATTGTTTTCTATTTACGTTAACCTACCGCACGTAATAACGAGCTTTTGTTACATTCGATGGGAACGATAGCAAAGTATATTAGTACTCGTACAATATACTTGGTTGGTGAACGATAAGCAACGAGTCAGAGGCGAGCGAACGACGAAGCTATTCCACGGCATGTCGCCTCAACAGCTTACTGACTCGGTATATCGAGGTTAATTCGATTGATAAGGGATAACGGAGCGATTACCCGGGTTAACGAAGCTCACAGGCTTCCTGGTTTTACCGTCGTTCCGTGCAGACACCCTCTGTCGCTGTCGCGATCGCCTCCCGGCCGTTTGCGAACTCGAACAATTCCGCACTGTTCCGACCCTCGCATTGTTGTATACTTCTCAATTTCATCGGGGAAATATATTTGTTCTTATTACAGTTTTGAATTATATTTGTGAAAACAAATCCAAAAGCTCTTAATGAAATATGATACTCGATAACTCGATGATTTTGCTTTCAATGATCGTGCTATCTATTTTCAAACTCGATTCTCAGAAAAATTACCGCAAACTCGAAGGTTCTATCAGTCCATGAAAATCTTTTAAAAATATTGTCCGATTTTTTCATTCGCCATTTCGAGTTATAATAATTTCTTTTTTATTGAAATCCGAAAAAGAAAACTTGGCTCTTGTCGCGAAGCCAATGAAAGCCATTGATATCATATGATCTTTATTCTTGCTCGTCTATTCTATCGGATCGATGGGAAAGAAAGAGGCGGAAGGTGAGCAGACCGACGCTTTCATACTGAGAGAGATGAAGAAAGAGGGAGTGGGTTCCTACCTCTTCGCTCTACCTTTCTCGTTCCTGAGTCGAAAGAAGAAACCTGAAGATCGAAGGTATAGAAAGAGTCGAAGACCCGACGGAACAGCAATTACGGGACTCTCGTCGAGTCTATCAGGCGTCAAACTATTAACTCGCGGGCGCGTTTTCTCTCGACGGCGTGTGCCCTAACCTATAGCGCCCGATGGTCTTATAATACTCATCCCTCTTCAAAGTTTCACCCTGCTCCGAAGGGGAAGGAAAAAAACCGACGAGCACCACCGAAGCTGGCTGCACCGGTCGTTTCTTCCTGCGTTCGTCATTCCGTGAAAATTCTCAAAGACTCTCCCTCCCTCTTCCTTCTCTTCCTCTTTCTTTCGTAAATTGAACTTTTTTATTATACTCCTCGACACAAAGAGATCGCCATTCAAAGAGGTATGGGAATTATTACGCGAAGCTATAATTTGTTACGGAAATTTTGATTGAAATTTCACGATAGTAATTTGCACGATTGAAAGATCATCCAATTAATCAATTGAAGATGTTGGAATGTTTTGTATTTCGTCCGAGTACCGCGCGGTTAGATCAAACTCCGAAAGAGCAAGGGAGCATTTTGATCGAAGAAGAAATTTTGATTGAAATTTCACGTTGGTAATTTGCACGGTTGAAAGATCATCCAATTAATCAATTGGAGATATCGGAATGTTTTGGGAATGTTTTGTCTGAATACCGCGCGGTTAGATGAAACTCCGAAAGCGCAGAAAGACAACATTGTAACGTTGAGAGTTCGTTGGTTGATTTAGCATAAACCTAATAGCTATCATTACTGAAAATGGCTTGTGATGATATTCCCGGAGGCGCATCAATACGAGCATACGATGTTCGAAAGGTTGATGGAGTCACGCAGTAGCTTCCGGGCTATTACATATTGGCTCGTCTCGACCTCGCGCATGACTCGTGCGCATGCCTTATACCGGCAAAAGCCACTCACTGCTGAACCATTATTGTTATCCTATCACTGAGAAAAAGTTATCATTGCGCACGCAACTTTGTATCGCGATCTCAGCGCCTCTCCTGGTCTAGTTCAATGCGGGAGATCAGTGGAGCTCATGCATCACTTTCCAGACCAATAACTTGTGCTCTGGACAAACTCGTACTACCTCTCGTTGTACATTTTCATCCAGGATGAAATAGTTTCGCAAGTAGCATCGAGTAGATCAACCACGGTTATATAAATCGAACGTGCCGCAAGGATATGAGAAAACAATGATAGGACGTGATTATGAAGCAAACAAAGCGATATAACGATGAAGAAAAAATATCGAACCACGATTTGTCATATCGAGATCGATATTATGGATATTGGAGGCTTAGGAAAAATTATCGTCGAACTAATCTATCCGTATTGATCCGTATCGACACAAACATTCATTCCAACATATCATTCTTTCACCCCAATCCATTGGAAACTTGGCCCCTCGCGTCGTCACGAGGGGTCTGCCGCCGTAGCAACAACCCAAGGGTCATCCGGAGGAGCAAAGGCCATCGGTAGCCGATCTTCGTCATCGCCGTGGCATGGAAGAGGGGAACCTATAAACTTAAATGTCGAATATATATCCAGCGTAGTGTAGTTAGAGGCGAAAGAGGGGTCGATGCTGTATTGCACTATATACACGATGGCCTCACGATACACTCGAGACTTAATTGAATTCCAAGCGTTACGGGAGTAACTTCGAGTCCCTACCGCGTTTACTTAAATCACAGAGCTCTTAGCCTGTAAGTAAAGGAGGAGGGGGTGAAAGGAGGGTGAGAGGCAGGGGGAGGGGGTAAGAAGTGACGAGCGAGACAGGGGGTTGGGAAGATTTCCAACGTGCTGAGCATCGCTTTGCATCAAGGAAGGGCACTCTCTTCTCCCTCTCTCCCTCTCTCTGTCTCTCTTTATTCCTCACCCTCTCATCACCACCCATTCCATTCGATCGATGAGCCATGGCGTCGAATCGTTTCAATTTGTCCGTTCTTATTAAAACGTTCGGGCAGTACGTATACGTATAGCCGCGAAGGCGAACTCGCGCCCGCGTGCGCTCCTTCTCGTAGCCTGTAATAATAATCGGCACCACCTTGTAATTTAGCAGGCTTTAATGACCCTCCGCCGTGGATACGGGCGAGGCAAGCGCGGTGTAGTAGGAGCTGCAACGAGAAAGTAGTAGGAAGAACGAAGTGGAGATTAATTCTACAAGAACGGTGAGCGGAAGCCACACGAGCTCGCGGATAGAGAGAGAAGGAGAGTGATCTCTTCGCTGTCTTAATGTAGCCGTCCTATGGAACCGACCGATCCTCGAACGATCGCTGCTTGTGTCCCCCTGGACGATTAATTCTCTGGCTGGCATGATTATACGCGTAATAACCCCGGCACATG
Source organism: Tryphoninae sp. A BG-2022a (assembly GCA_030522965.1). Classification (NCBI taxonomy): domain Eukaryota; kingdom Metazoa; phylum Arthropoda; class Insecta; order Hymenoptera; family Ichneumonidae; species Tryphoninae sp. A BG-2022a. The sequence continues at coordinate 5,312 of JAPYZT010006262.1, read as the reverse complement.
CCTACCCAAACTCCTTGGATTTTTGTTTTATTTCATTTTATTTGCTCTCGCTTCTTCGTCCTATTAATTCTGGCTGGACAGGGCATTGGGCTCTTCCAAGATCGTACGAGGGTAATATCGTTGTAATGAGTTTGCAATGAGCCGACGTTCAGCCCTGTCGAGCTTCGATGATTATGCTATGTTCGTTAAATTTCTCTTGCCCCGGACCGAGTATGAGAGGTTCAATATACCCTAAACGATGTTATATCGATAACTTTGGTATTTTATTCGCACTTTTCGATGAGACAGTTACTTTTTGTGCAAGTAAAATGTTTTTTTTCTTTTATAAGCTTTTCGTATCGAGATTACTGTCATTTACTGCAATGAAGAACTTTCCGACAGTTCTAAAGACATTTCACGATATTATGTTGTGTCTCTGTATATTCTAATAAGTATTCTTGATGACCCGATTTTGTCACCATTAGCTTTATCCTAATCTGTAAGTTCTCTCGACACCCTCAAATATCGTAGGTATATTCGCAGTCTTGTCATTTCCATCCGACGCAAGTGTCGAAGTCCAAGCTGTTCCAGAAACCGGCTGAGATTCCGCCGTGAGACCCAACCGGAATGATCTCGACAAAACTCGAGAACTTGGACCTTCGTGGTTTCCGTAGAGGTGCTTCTTAGACGAGAGTTGTGCATAAGCCGAGCTGTTCTATTCGTACAAGCAAGCTGTTTACTCTTAGACCCGAAGCTCTAGAAGAGGTTGTCTATACACATATATATAAGTGTAGATATACAATAGAGAGAAGGTGCTACTGGGGCAAACTAACATTCTTGCTAGATCGAGAGATGTCTCGAAGCTGTTTCTCTTCGACCTTATCTAAACAACTTCGAGAGTTCCGGTAGCCCATTATCAACTCCTTGTTGTGAGAATGCAAACGCTTTACATCCGCTGATAACGGTTCTACCTCGAGTGACATGCGTAATCTACACTCGATAACCAGAACTTGATCGCTCGGGGTAGTTTGAGATTTGTGGATCGAACAACCTAGACGATTCAGGATCCGTTCTTCTAAATCCGGTAATTCTCGATATTATTTCTAAGGTCGTCAACGATGACTCTGGACTAATAACAAAAACAATCTTCTTCCCTTAACACCTCATTGAATTTCCATAAGCAAACCTTTCTTATCAATGCCTACGTTTCTCAAGCGGGATTAATTCCCCGTGTTTCACGGACCGACGGTCAGACACAATGGCTATAAGTGTCATGAGAACCGACAGTAACAACGGCAGGCCTTTCGGATCGATCCAAGTGGATATCGTTCTATCGACTACTCCCCTAACCTCGTGCCCTAATCTCTCTCTCTCTCTCTCTCTCTCTCTCTCTCTCTCTCTGTCTCTCTGTCGTCCTTACTTGGAACGGCGCCCTGCAACTGATGGCGCGTCTGTTGCATTCCGCACGTTTGACGCACTAAACGCCGCTAATCTCACACTGCAGTCCGCCCTAACCGAGCCGTTTATACGATCTCCCTGTGAGGCAACGTTCCACTGAGTCTGAGACACGCGCGAGGGTGGAGGAGGATGCGTACGGGGTGAGTGTGCGATGTGGAGGACGCATCTATTTGGAGGAAAGGGGAAGTTATACACGACACCGTACGACGACGCGTCTCTCGGGTTTCCCGGGGAGAGATCCTATGGACAGTACTACGTGGCATATATAATTCCGGTATACATCTCCGTGCCATTCTCCGCTCCAGTGAAGACCGACGGATACGCGTTCCGTTTCTACGGGTCCCGTAGGAGCGACGTGGGGACCAGAGGACGCGAGAGAATTTCTACGATGCCAGAAACGGATGGGGCCAAGCCTATCGCGAGTTTACGACTGGCTCCGCACCCTCGGGTAGTCGTGTACCGTGCGCGCGATAATTATCATCGACCGGAGCAAACACATGGTGGTGAGGCGATAGCGGGGATCTTCTTACTACATTAACAGCGGAGATTTGTACATACGTAGATATATGTATGTGTATATGCGATATAGAATTTCGACCTCTCAGACACTCTCTTGTCTCGGCTATCGATCTACGGATGTGAGTCGGAAGCGCCCAGGGCAAATTATCGCCCGCCACGAGAGAGATCCGATGAGTCATCGAGATCGCATCACTATGGGCACGGCCCTCGGGGGCGCTCCTTGAGTGTCTCTTCTCGTTGAACACTAATAAAACATGTATGCACGAATATACAATCACGATATCAGGCATTATAGCGTGGCGCTTGAGAAATCATCGCTTTAAAGTTATTTCACTCCAGTTTTTCGAAACACTTTGACAAATTGAACTGTGCTCCATCACACTCTGGGCACGAGCGAGCATTTTCAAAGTCTCGTTAATTGAACTTTTACAATTTCTTTTACACAAATATTTTGAAGAAATACTTGTTGTTTATGCAAATATTAGCAATTTTTATTTACAAGACAGGTAAAAATGACCAAAGTCTCGTTATTTTCATTGTACGTATTCGTTAAACAAACATATTTTTTATGAAGAAACCTCGTTTAATTAACCCAGGATTTCGAGTGTTCATCCTCAGCTATACGTAATGATGCGTCTGATGATCGATGTACATCGAGGGAACTATACGCGATACTTTATTTTACGCATAGCCAAATGGGTGGCTCTTTACGAATCTCTGTTCGCGACTGAGGTTTTTATCGTTTGGCGTGTGTTGTATATCGTCTAGGAAAGGCGATGGTGCACTTAGCTCGAGATGGGAGAGGTGAAGCGAACGAGAAGTATATAGCGACGGAAGAACCATCGTCGGTGGGGCAAGATCCCCTCGTTCGTCCATTGTGAATTTCCGAGGAGGAAGAGCAGGTGGTATCCTGTAACTAGCTATAGATATACACACATATACAAACACATACATACGTATCACGCAAAGACCGTTCCGTGCTCTCTTCTTCACTGCTGGCTATCTTTGTCTCTCCCTCTGTCTGTGCTTACCGGTGGTGTGCTACCAGGGGTTGCTGAGGTTGGTCGGAAGCTATCCGGTATCCTCGAAAGGAGTTGAGATACAAGTCCGATAAGTGAGAGGCGCTTAAGCGGAGCGGAACGAGGATTATCCGAAAGTCCTCCTCGCGAATCCCACGGGATCTCCTCTCGTCCTCACTGGCTCTACCGCGAGCGACCCCATCCGCATCTTCCCGGCGCACGAGACCCAGAAGCAAACGAGGAGACGCGAGTAAGGGATTGAAAGAGAGAGAGAGAGAAAGCAAGGGTGGAAGCATAGGGAGCCAAAGACGGAAAATCCATCATCGTATCACCCTCTGTCTGTCTCTCTCTCCATCAATTTCTCTCTCCCTCTCTTCCACTTTCACACATACATACATACAGACGCACGCTCGTCAAGAATCCAGTAAGCATTTAAAAAGCGCGTGCGCCTGAGAATCTTCAACCTCCGTAAAAGCTCGCCCGCGTCAGTTTGCTCACAGTCGATCAGCTCAATCTCCCGACCCCGATTGATTGAGAATTACACGGATGAAATAAATGAGCAAGAAGACGAAATAAAAGGATGCAAATTACACGAAGTTGTTTAATTAGCAAGGTCTTCTCAGAACGATGGGTTTGAGCTTGCATATTTATCGTCAGCGACAATTGTATCCTGGTAACAAAAAATTGTCGGTTACTTTACTTGACATTATGTTACTGGAGTTTAAAAAAATTTGGGACTAACCATCATACGAAATAACTCTTTCGGCGCTGTCGAGCGAAAGAGACGTCAGATATTCAAACCCGGATGAGATTGAGACGAAACGTTCCTGGTCCTCGATCATGTTGGACAGGAACGCCCGATATACCGAAAAACAAATTTTTAAAAAGCGTTCCTCCCTCTTGTCGTCTTGATATTGCGGCCAAGGATTTATATATCATTGGGTTATATACTTGGCGAGGGTCTGGTTAGTACCGTGACGTGGAGGATGAAGGAGGGGTGGAAAACGTGATGGCAGCTCTCTGTCTCGTGGATCGATCGATGCCTGCATTGTTTTACAACCGAGTCTCTGGCCTCGTTGCGGTCCCTCTCTCCCGCTTGCTCTCTCACTCTCTCTCTCTCTCATCCTATCGCTATCATCGTTCTCGTCTCGTCGTATGTGGGCAAACCCCTCATTGAGAGGGGATGAAAACGCTGTAGGAAGGCGTGCGAGGTGCAAGACCGTTAGAGGCCAGAGAAGACTGGAGGCGAGTGGCAGAGAGGTGAGAGAGACGACTTAGGGCGAATTGTGGACCGAGCCACGAAGAGACGAAAGACGTACGACCGATGGAGGGACTAGGGGTGAATTAGGTGCGGGTGAAGAGGACCGAAGAACTAGGGGAGAGGCGCTGCTGAGACAGCGCAATGCCACGAAACGCGCGGGGCGCTAACCGCCGCGCGCTGAACAAATTTACCACGTTGCAGATCTTTAAGTGCGGCTTCGGGATATCGAGCGTCCTCTCTCTCTCTCTCCCTCTCTCTCTCTCTCTCTCTCTCTTTCTCTCTCTCTCCACGTTACCTATATATAACTTCTACAACGCGACCGTCGTGCTCGGGAATATCACGTAATAAAGACGAGACGTATATATACGTTCCCAACTAATCAAGGCATGTATATATATATATATCTTTTTAAAAAACCGTGTATCGTTTCCTTTATGACATTTTCCGTCGCGACCAGATACGTATGCTTCAAATGACTTCCATACGAAAATCTGAAGATCGTTCATATGCTTCTAATCCCAATTTCAAGCTGATTGCCGAAGATTGTTCGTATAAATGTTGGACGAATTTTAAAAAACGTCATTCATAAAATATTGAAAAAAAAAGATATCATCCCGATATATTTTTTCGATATTTCCATGTTTCTCGATCAATTACGCAAAATGTCCTTTATAAAATGTTGAAAATAAAATATATCATCTCGATAAATTCGGGATCATTGAAAAGAATAACGCGAGGCATCGACTTCGACGATAAGTAAACATTTGTTCGGCCCTACTTTTTTGTGCGATCGATCGACACGACCTCTTTCCCGGACGCGCGCGGAAAGCTCGTGGAAAAACATATTTTTAATTAGCGATTCTCCATTCGAACATTCCACTCATGCTTACGTACGTGAATATTCGCTAACGAAGGGAGAAAAAAATAGCCTAACGGGGGAGTAGGTAGGTATATGCCTACGTTATCGACAATTGGCCGTTCTCGAGTCCGTGTCGAAGTGGGCCATCACGAGGAGCCATCCAAAACTATGTACCAGAAAACATACATACATACATATATATATATATATATATATA
>JAPYZT010006255.1:0-16813 GCA_030522965.1 Tryphoninae sp. A BG-2022a | reverse complement strand
ATAAATTTCAGAACCATTTGAGCCATTAAAATATACCGTTCCGTGCGTCGCTCATCGAAATATGTGAAATAAAGTAATTTAGCTACGCGACGGAACAGAGGGTAACCCAATCTCGCCACCGGATACCCGGCCGGCCAAGGTTGTATCAACGAATTCTGAATTCGTTGGTTGTATTAGCAACGCTCAACAAAACTTGAAACCTCGAGAGTTGGTTCTGCGACATCTGACTGGCCAAAGGATTGACTTTATTGTACCCATGTTAAATCAGCCACATGCTAAGTTTTGAACTTTTCTGGAGCGTTGCTAATGGATTAGAAACATATATAGATATAAACAACGTTGGGTATTATTTCTTAATTAACTCTAACACCCGTATTCATAGTCGTTCCTTGGCTTTAGAATTAAGGACGCCTCCGTCGAGGACGCCTTATATCTTCGAGGCTCCGTTGTTTCATAGAGAAGTCTCAAACTTTAGATTTGTTCTTTTTCACTGCACTGGGACAATGGCAGGACAAGCCAGTACAGTTCAGTACATTAGACGTGCAATAGGGCACTGGAAAGTAAAAGAACGCAATAGTTCAGTTCAGTTTACATGTGAGTGATTAATGTATATGCTCATACATAATAACTAAAGCAATAATATTAAACATTGCAGTAGTATTTCTAGACTAAAAAATATATCTCCAAAATTAACTTATAGGAATAATAATAATGTTAAAATAGATTGTCTATTATGGTTACAAATATGTATTTTTTCTAACTAAGTTCAACGTGCCAAAAGCGGAACTTATTTCATCGGCTATTATGGCATCTACAATTAATAATTTCTTATATTGTGTATATTTATTATACGACGCTGTTTTAGGTTAAGTTTACCTGAATGGTAGCTGCCATATTGAACTGTACTGCTGCACTACCTCGAGACCTGGGGCAAGCAGTCAGTGAACTAGTGTACGGAGTGCTGTGGCACTGCGAAATAGAACAGTCCATGGACGTATAAATATATGAACGGAGCCTAAAGTGCCCTTATGGATGTGGGATTGAAGCTACAGGGGTGAAGAGAAAACACGTGTCAGCCATCTTGGTTTATCAGTTTTTGACCTATATATATATAATAGATATATGTAAGACGCGTCTATTTTCACGGCACGCAGCGTTGGTGTAACAAAAATGTGCCGTGGGCACGGTCTTACACGCAGGTCTGTCAACTCTCGGGAGGGGGGTGACTCGCTTGTTGAAGCAGTTTTGGAAGTTCACGATTTTTCTACTTCAATATGCGAGGCACTGTAGCCTTTCACCACTCCCAGGAGCTGACAGACCTGTATGTAAGACCGTGGCCGTGGTCGAAGATAATTCGCGCTCGACTTGTCATAACCGTCACAACATTTCGTAATGAAATAGCTAATAATGTATTAAGTACACGGCACACACATAACAAATTGGTGTTATTTAAAGGACAATAATAAACGATCATGAACGGGCACAAGGGTATCTTTTTATATACATAAAAATAAATTGCATATATATTTCCAAAAGGGCATTCCACTGTTTTTACCTCCAAATTATTTCTCGGCTACGAAATGTAGCCAGTGCTTCGCGGGGCTGCTCTCGACATGCCTCCCTCGTCGCACCCCCGTGATCAATCCCCACCACCTTACTACTTTGGCATCGCACCGTGAAAATAGATATCGCCGCCGCCATCTCGGTTCATCATATCCGTTGCAGCAGGTTTTCATTCCCCTCACCCTTGTGGCTTCAACCCCGCGGAGAAAGGATCCGTCCCGATATTTATACGTCCATGGAACAGTCAAGCGTTCTTTTAGACGTAATTTCCACCTAAAAGAACGCTTCAGTGTACACTTCTTGAACTAGTGGAGGGATTTCTGGGGAGTCGCCGAAAAAGAACAACCCTCTTCTTCCGAGAAGGAAGCGGTATTAGAGGGATTTTAGTGACCTACTGGTGGCGAAAGCATTTTATAATGTTTGCTACTCATTTCACGTAGTGCTTAAGAAATTTTCTTTTATGTTTGACGCGAAACCAACAATGAAACGGGAAAATAATACGCATTTTACGGAAAAAGAGCGGTTGCTATTAGTAATACAATTAGTCTCCGAAGAGAGATGTATCGAAAACAAAAATCTAATGCGGTCGATCTCAAAGAGAAACCGGACGCTTGTAATAATATATCGCCTACGACTCCTTTACTAAATCTGTATCTTTTTCTAAAAAGTACGTCTTTGAAAAATTCTATAGGGATTTCCCAATCACGTACCTTTTGACAATCACCCACTCAAATCTTCCCACTTCATCCTCATATTCACTATCAGAATTATTAAAAAATTCGTTGTCCATTTTCCCTAAGTACGCAAAACGAAAATTTCTTTTTAAATCGAAGGAACGAACCAACAGAACGAAATTTTACAGCATCGATCAATTTTTGGATTTCGCGTTATGTTATAAGTTTTTAGAGCATAATATTGTTTATAGCAAGATATGAATTATTTCAAATTTTATTAGTCGAGCATGAGCATTGGTTTTAGCTTTTCTAACCGCTCGCCGTGAAAAATTACTACTTTGGTCGTAAGTCCCTTTTTTTCGAATAGCGTCACGTATATTTGATCACAAGTACGCGTCGCTTAAGATGAACAATTAGGTTAGGGTTCGAGTACAATGGAACTACTATGCTAGTGAGAAATTGGCACACCAGAACGCCTCTAGTGGGTATTTGGAGCAACGCAGCTGAATCGCTTGCTTAAAGAAGCTTCATACCTTACTTAACCCTTTGAGACCTGAGTACTTTCAAGCTTATGTGGTCCGCAGATGCATAGACTGACGCATATATGCGTCCTTAGAGCTCAAAGGGTCAAGATAAGGAAGGCAATGACGAATTTATAACGATTGTTTGTCGTTTGTTTGTGATTGTTTGATTAATTAAAACGTTTGTTTGATCATATTTTTTATCAAACAAACAAAACAAAAATGAGCATTAAGTTATAAATTAAAAAAAGATGCAAAAGTCAAAATCGAGGGGCCTTTATCGACGCGTCTTTACACAGCCGCGAAGTGAGGAATAAGTAAGCCTTATTCCGCAAGGAGCGACTGTAAATGCGTGCGCTAGTTTCCATGGATCACATACTGTACTAATATTGGTTTGTTCCGCATAGATTGTGTACGTTTGACTTTTCTGTAGCGACTACCAAATGATTAGCCATTAAGTTATATAGTCTCGGTTTCAAAAGAGATAAGGCTGTTGAGACGTTTATGCTCGCGAGCTACTACGTGGCGATGTGCAAATTTGTATTATCCTGAACGCATCTGTAACGGTGGTATTAGTCACTGCTACTTTCCTACCGTTTGCTTACACGTAACACGAACGTGCTCGAACTCGAATTTATACAACTAACGGAAAAACACACCGGGCATACACAGCGGGCATACATCTGTGAATGAAAATTCTATTGGGTCATGTATACAAAGAGGTAATATCATTTCAATTATTTTTCATCTATATCTACTATTGGTCGTGTGACGTGTATGCATATATTTCATTAAACGAATAGTTCTTGCCAATGTTTGTTAAAGTGAAAAAAAGTTGCCAACTTATTTGAAAATACTGTATTTTCATAAATTTTCCTTCCTTAGTAAAAAACATTTTGAAATTTATTTATGGGGTAAAAACGTACTTAATATATACTTTGGCAGGAAAAACACAGCCGAGAGCAACTTGCAACCTCAACAATATCGTATGAACATTTTTGGATCTTTATGCTAAAGATTTAAGCTGATTTAAATTCTTTGCTTGTTCGCTTTCGTTCATCTTGTTGCTCGATAATTTTCTCCACAACGAATTGTTATGTTCCTTCGAGTACTAAAACGTTATACAGAAAATTGGCATACATAGTTCAGTAATATAATCCTAGAAATATACTGAGTGTGACAACAATACTTTCTGGATAAGTAAAATGTGCATGTAATGCTCAAATCGTTTATGTTCATAATGCATTAGTTTATTAGCAGACATGGTAATATTAATTTTTATCATTTGCTACAAGGTTCTAATTCAGGCGTATTTGATTCAGCTTGGCCGAACTAATTTTTCAACCTTGTAAAAAAATGTCCTTACATACAGTCGTCTCAATTCATTGGTATTATGCATGTATACAGGGTGTCCAGATTTAATCTTACACCTAAATTATCTCGAAAAATATTGCTCTGATCAAATTTTGTTTGGAACAAAAGTTTTAGAGTTCGAAGGGGGACGTTCTAAAAAAATATTATTGAAGGTCGCAAATTCAAAATGGCGACGTTACGATGGCTGACATATTTTTTTTTAAGGAAATCTAACTTTTGTTTTGACAAAACAATGCATTGCGTTAAAACTAACAACTTTTGTAGGAAACATTTTTCGATTCAGATTGTAGTTTTCATGTTGGAACTCCATTTTTGACTCTTTAGCGCTGTCCGGCAGGTACCATAAAAAGGTGTGCGTGTCTTAGATTGCGCGTTTGTGGGCATGTTTGTTTTTTTCGCGAAGAAGGAAATACTTATCGCACGATAAGAAAGTCGAACTTCCCCGGAATAGCCGTGACTCCACGATTGTTTCGTGAGTCTCAACCGAATTGCCTTGTGCGCTAATTTCTGCATAACATACTTCACCATTTGTATGGATCACCAGTTGCTGTATGACGATGATATTGGATGAGCTTGCACACCAATAACTTCTTCTTCTCCAAATCCTTCTTATCCAAATCACTTCTTTATGACTTACTAACCGCTGCCTAGCCGCTGCCTCTTCCATGATTTAGGAAATATGCCTTCCCTGAGACATGCGTTAAACATCTCTAAGAGCATATCTGGCCTTGCCTCGATAGCCGCTTGCAAGGCTATATTGGGAATTCCATCCATCCCCGGTGCTTTGTTTGTTCCTAGCCTACTGCTGGCGTTCTTCAACTCGTCATACGCTATGGAGCGGAACGTGTTGCCCTCGGCTACTTCATGGCTGGGGTGGTCGTATTCCGCTTGTTGGGGGAACAGCGTGTTCACGATGCTCCTCAAGAGTGAGGGGGAAGTAGGCGTCGGCATAGAGACGCACTTCACTCTTTTCATGACCGGTTTATACGGTTGCCCCCAGGGGTCGCTGTCTACCTCGTTGCAGAGTTCTTTCGAACATCGTCGTTTGCTGGACCGAACGGCTATCTTCAGGAAGGCTCGTGCCTGCTTGCAATTTGCCTGCAGAGTTTGACGGTTACCTCTGTCTCTATTTCTATTCCGTGCTCGTTGGTATAACGTCCTAGCTCTGAGACATTCCTTGCGGCGTTGGGCGATTTAATCGTTCCACTAGAACACGGGGAGATGCTTGTTGCGCCCTTGGCTTCTTGGCATTGAGGCGTCGTAAGCTCTTTTACGCCCTCCATTACGCCTTTTGCTTTGGATTCTGCAGTGCTCTCCTGGCTGACTTCCTGTGCTAATACAAAGCGAAAGATTCCTGCAGCTATAAAGGTGGATGCCTTCCACCTTTACGCCAACGAATCCTGACTCGGGTTCCTTTACGATCTCCTGGAATGGATGTCCGCCACAGGACCAGATTGCGCCCTGCTGGTGGAATCTGTTTCCCAGAGTTGGGTATCCATGTTTCTATGTTGCTTAGAGATGATGGCTATGTCTATTCGCATCTCGTGTACCGTCTGCATTAGCAGATCTTGTGCGGCTTCACAATGGTTCAGATTAAATTGCAGTATCCTTATCTTCTTCTTCTCTGCGGCATTCTCCGCATTGCTTCAGCGTATTGTGGACACCTTCTACTTCCCGCTGCGTGATCACTTTTGGTGTTCTCGCCTTTTTCACGGCAGAGCATACAGTAAGGATCGCTATTGTATTTATCCGCGTTATGTCCTAGTTTCCCGCATCTGATACAGTTGTTGACCTTATCAGCTTCCTCCTTGCAGTTTAGCGAGATGTGTCCAAATTGCCAACACTTATAGCATTTTGTCAGTCGTATTTTGTCCCTGACCCGACACTGTATCCAGCCAATACGTATTTTCCCCGCTTTGATTGCCATTTTAGCGGTTTCGGCAGAGAGCCTTACTACTGCGGTTGGCAAACCGCGGGTGGAGCGATTGATCGAGTCCACTCTCAGCCCGCTCATCTATTCTTCTTCCTTTTCGACCAAGTGTTTGGCGTTTCTTCTTCTGACCCTCTGGTCGTTTTGCTCTTTTCGGACTGAAAGAGTGGTGACGTCTGGGTGGCGGTGGGTGTTAGTTGCGGTTGCTCTTGCATTCGTTCCGCAGCATGGCCACCTTTTCTTCGCTTGACAACCCCATAAGAGCTTCTGATAGCCTTGACCAGGGAGCGTATTGCTCCGTGTACATTGGTTTTATCCTCGATGTATCGTGCCAAATTTTCTATCTTGCTTCCGAGTCGTTCGAAAGCTTGTTGCCCCTCCTGTTTCGGTATGTCAGGCATCCCGAAGGCCTTGCGGCCGCATTGATTGTTGCAGTCGTTTGATGACGACGTCCCGAGGCCTGCTCGCTCACCTCTGTCGGACGCCGGTACTGGGGTTTCGGGTCCCTGCACCGTAGACGTGTTTGCTTCCTGTTTTCTCTCCATGGCTGGTTTATTTTCGGGGTTCCTTCCCCTTGCTGGATTGCCAGGATTGCTTTCCCTAGCTGGATCTGCCGGGCCTTCCCCTATCCGCCACCTGGGGAGGCGCCCGATGCGGTATCCAGCAAACTCGGTACGGGGTGTGTGTGTGTATGTGTGTCTGTGCATGTCCTTTAACTTTAACTTTATCCTGCGGTGATACACTCGATGAGCAGAAAGAAAAGTAGCGCAGGAAGGCGGCAGCCGGTTCGGGTAATGAAAATTTGGAATAAGCCGAAGTCCACTGTTTTCCCGCGTGAAACACACCGAATTGCGTTAATACCGTGAATATATATCGTAAAACGTGCATACGTAGAATGCTATTGATATGGTTGTAAATAAGCCTGCATGTTTTTCACTGAACAATTTATGTTGACGTGCGCTAAAGTATTATTGAAATCCCAAACTTTTTAAATACTGAATAACAAAACTCGTTTATTTTGCGTTCTTACAGAAAAAAAACACCTTATTTGGCAGCGGGAAAAAAACAGGAGTTTTAATTTTATTACCTACTCTTTTGAATGAAAAAATTAACTACAAAATTACGAAACAAAAATGGAAATCACTCAAAGGAAACTTTAAAGTAAAAAACAAAAAACTTTTAACTTATGGATGTTGAAGTTCTAGGACGCTTCATTAGAATTTATTTTTTGGTAAAGAAGCCTGTAGTGTTTTTTTTTTGTTTTTTGGCTTGAGAAACTTTTGTTGCGGCAATATTTTTAAAGTTGTGAACAATGAAAAAAAATCGTGAAAATTTGATCGGAAAACTTTGGTCGGTTAAAGCGGATTTCGGATAAGCGGGACTTTACTGCAGGCGAAAATATAGCGATGAAGCAGTTGTTCAACCATAAAAAACATTCAGAAAATATTGCAACGTAGACAAAAAATGTGTCTTTTTGAATCCTTCGGAGACCAAGAAAGGCTACTCAAAAACATTCTACTCCTGGGAAAAAAACTTATAAATATATCATCGTTCATCGAAAATGGTATATTTTAGAATCCCACAAAGAACTAAAGCATACAAATTAGAAACGGTATAGGGAGTATGGAAAATATCTGGTATCCCATGCAAATTGTGAAAAGTCGAGAATAAGACGTGTTACATGAGATATATTCGTGTTAGATAAGAAATTTTCCATTCCTTAACTTCTCAGAAAAATCACTGTAACCAAAAAGAAGTATTCCACGATTACGATAAGGATTATGAATATGTCATTAACGAAAATGCTGATTATTTGTAACATACCGTACGTTATTTCATCTCACGTAAATCAAATATCAGTCAGTTATTAACTCATACAAGGCTACTTCTTTTACGTACTTTATACATGTCCCCTGAGTTAATAACAAATATTGCAACATACTTATACATATAATTAAAAATTTAACAGGTAGAAAAAGAAACAAAAGACTTCAAATTGGACAGATCTTTAATTTCCGTTGGAAAAGAAAATTGAAACAACGCATTGAAAATTGACCATCCTGGAATTGCGATTTTACTATCATGTTGGCCCGAAAGAGTACAAGTGCTATAGTAGTACTCATCGTTGTGCTTTTTGTAACGAGTTCAAAAAGCAAGCAGGTGAAATAATTAAACATCCTCGTAAAATAAAACTAAAAGCTTGATTATAGTCCCAGAAGAACATTAAACGTATTCATTGCCCGTTTTACAAATTCTAGTTTCACGAGCTGTTGACGGATGAAGAATTTTCCAAAATTTTCCTAACAACCCGTGATAAAGGTAAGTTTTTAAAAACTTTTTACCATGTATGGCTGCTAAAGTTTATATATAGTAACTGAGACAAATAGAAGAAATTTCCAGTCAAAAAAATGTCGTCCATCGCCTTAATAATTTATGCAATAATTAAATATGTGTATTTTATATCCGATATGAATAATTGTTTTCATTGCAGTGCCGGCATACGAGCTTGTCCACATAACGCATAATATAACGAAACGATCGACGTCCGGTGCCCAAATCAATTTTGAGGCTTTTGGTAAAGAGGTCGAAGCTTTTCTGAATCCAGCCGATAGTATCTTAGCTGGCGACACCACGCCGGTTTGGCGCTCATATATTGACTCGGATGGCAATCTCCGTTTCTCAAAAATGGACGAATGGGTAACTTAAAAAATATCTTAGATATCTCGGTGTTTTCGACGAATTTAATAACTATGTTTGTAATATTAAAGATCATCGGATTCGTCGTGTGCTGTTACGAGAACGCAGTGAATCTCACGTCGTTGATCGCTTGTCAAAATGAAGAAATGAACACATTGAGCTTGGTGAGTTACTAATATTTATATTAAATGCCAAAGCGGTTTATTAAACATTAAACGATCGAAATTTCTTTGTCTATCCTGACTATTGTTATTTACAGCATGGAAATATGGAGAATGATGGTTTGAGAATCGCACCATGGCTAGCACGTGTTAAGGAGGAAACACAAGAAGAATTCAACAGATTGAAGCGAGAGGCACCACAAACGCGTCCGGGTATGACCGTGTCGGACTATCACGTAATTATCAAGACGGAATCATTTTCGAAACTTTTTGATTGTATGAAATGTTTTATTATCTACCTTTCGTTATCTAAAGTTCTCTAAGTACAATAAAAGTGAAGAATATTAATTGCAGCCCTAAACAGAAACGTTCGAGAGATATCGCGACTGCACGATGGAGGCGACAATCCGAGATGGAAACGCTCGGAGGCGAAAATAATTAAACCTTCGTTGATGATCAGCACAGATTATGCAAATCCAAAGACGACTTAAGAAATTCTATAAATTCTCTATATACAGGTTTTAAGCAGAACATATGAAAATGTAAACTTTTTGTCTCACAGAGAGGACGATCTTGCCTACTACGACGATATTATCTATCAGTTGTCTTTTTGGAACGCGGTGGATTTGCGATTCAGGGCATTGCAAGATCCTCAAGTGCAAATTCGTATCGCTGGACTAATCTTTGGACAAGTAGGTCCCCCTTTTTCGAAATAGGCGAATTCAACTAATTTGAAGACATATTTTCTAATCGGTATCTGTTTCGTATCAAGAGTCAACCAGCGAGCCCGTGGATAATGAAAAATATGAAATATGGAAAAGTCGATGTATACGCAGCTTTGACTCAATGCAGAAAATTTGGTATAGTTGGAAGAGGGACCCGGATTTTTCAGGCGATGCGTATAACGTGGCAGTATCGATGACAGAGTAATAATAATTTTAGTTTTTCTCTTAAATCCATTGTTTTTGTTACGAGGGCAAGTTACATAATTAGTGTTTTTTTTTATATGATGTTTACAGTCTCCCCTTGTACATTTACGGTAAAGATGGCAAGGCACACGAAGCAGTCGGTAAGACAATTAATCAATTTACGATACGTGAGAAATTTCGTCAAAAACGGAATTTAATTTCGTTACGTCAGAATTTAATATTTTTTCGTTATTTTTATTCCGACAAAGGGTATGGAGCCATAAGTGGTATATACAATGTGATGGCCAGTCAGTTGCGAATACTATCAAATATAATAATCTCGGATCATCGCGGTTACGATGGAGTTTCCACGGCTGTGCACGAATTAGGCCACATGTAAGTATTGTTTTTCAATTCATACTTCGATGCCCATACTTTATAATTATATCGTTAATCTGTAGGCTCGGTCTAAGTCACGACAAGTCGGACGGCGGAGAATGTGATGCATCTTTCGGGTATATAATGTCGCCTTCTACAAAAACTACCAAGAACTCTTTGCAATGGTCAAAGTGCAGCAAAAAGGACATTTCTAACTTTTTAAGGCATAGCGTAGGAAATGTTTAAAAAGAAAACGGATCGCATCTGTAGAGGTAGATAACAATTATTTTATATGTTCTACATTTTAGAAGCAGGTTCGCAATGTGCGCTGAGAAACCATCAGAACTTCATTCCCCTGGCAATGCAGTCGTAAGAATTTTACCAGGATTATTATGCATGTAAGAAAGTAAGTGGTATTTAAAAATTCATCAATTAATCGATCAATCGATTCATTCTCACTACTCTGATTATACAGCGATAACGTTTTAATTTTAGATTACTCCTGCTGCTCCTGATTTGTCTAAACTTGCGGTGCCACTATTCCGAACTCCATCATGCTTTGTTCGGATGTTACAATGTGGATGCTGCTATGGATGGTACCACGTGTGGTGAAAATAAAGTAAGTACAATTTCTCGCATGATTTCAGGCCGTTGCTCGTATCTAATTATTAATCAATTTTGTTGCGGGTTTATCGTTGCAGGTATGCGTGAATGGCGAATGCAAAAGTTATGAAACCGAGCCATCGGACGTGGAGACAAGATGAACTTGTATATCTTTAAAAGATAAAAACAGCTAAATAAAGTATTATTGTCGGATAATTTATCTAATTTCTGTCAGACAGATATCAAATTGTGGCTTAAATTTTCGAAAAAGTGGTTAAAAGGGGAAAAATTAGGGCAGCAGGAATTTTCAGATCTGTATGACCGACCACAGCAGACCTAATCTTTTATGGGCGCACGTGCAATCGAAGATACCGGCGAGTAATTAGTTCGAAATTTACATTACCGATTAATGGCAACGACTATCTATTATGATTATTAGATAGTTTTATTTACACAACTTTACACAAGTTTTTTACAAAGTCTTATGTTTAATTCTGCCTCCTCTCTACTATCTTTTTTACATATTTCTTCTATCTCTTTATAATATTCTCATATATATTCTCTTGTATCCCCCCCCCCCCCGCAACATATTTATTACTTCCACCCTTATCGCCATCGTGTCTACCCCCTTCACCCATTCCTTCGCTGTTTTTCTTGCTTTCTCTGAAACGCTCTCCCATCCTTTTCTACACACCACTAGATTTCTATTGTTCCATTGTCTCATTACTTTCTTTATATCACGAAGAATGACTTCGTGCTTTATATATTCTACACATCCAATCCCTTTCCCCCTTCTTCGCCGCCCTTTCTATATTCCCACACCTCGTCCAGCAACGACTATCCATTTTTCGACATTTAGTTTTTCCGATTCATTTGTAACTTGGAATATTGAGAAGTGAGCTTTTTTACAGGTTTGTGGGAAAACTAAACATTGTGCATGGTATTATCGTTACTTACCAGGGGAAAAAAAATCTCTAAGAGAATCACGTATGTGTCACGCGGTACACTGGAAACGTTCGGTTCGAGAGTTGATCAACCACGGGAGACTGAAGTGCTCCGCATAATTATTATTTCTATAGTTGCGTTTTTACTCGATCTTCGGCCTTTGATCGATGTCTTCGCTCTCTCTCTCTCTCTCTCTCTCTCTTTCTCTTTCTCTCCGTCGCGCTCAGCAGAAATTAATCCAAAAATAACAACGTTGTTATTCTTTTTATTTTCAATAATTGACGAAATAATTATCAGATTCACCCTGAACATTTCGACCGAATCTCAAGTATACTTCATTTTTTGTTCGTTATATTACGTAATAATCCGGTATAATCAAAATGTCTATTTTTTGGAGATGGAGAAAAAACGGTAATAGCATGTGGTAATATAGAGATGGAGAGCGGACCTTTATTTACTGCTCGAGCCGTATATTTAGCTATGATTTATGTCAATAAATGTCGATCGTACGATCTTGCGATCGGCTCGAGCACGTATAAAATAACAGAATTGGCACTATGCGACATGACGTTCGAATGCAAATAAGTGAGAAAAGAAAAAGACTAGATGGACGTGACGCACTTGTCTTATCAGTGTATAAAGCCAACGTTCTAATTGATTTTTATCATACCTATATATTCAAATCTCAAAAAAAAAAAAAAATTCTATTTCCCTTGAAGTTCCATAAAACATTGGGTCGTACATCGAATAAATTCTCTATCGTATTTTTACTGTTATATAGCGTAGCACGCATGATCAGAGTTCATAATGTGTAATTTCGTAAACAGAATCTCGTGTAACAGCGTCGATTTTTGAACTCTGACACAGCTGAATCGTCGTTCTCGTATTTGAATTTTATTTTCATTTTTATTCGCACTTGGTCATCACGTTGTCGACTGCCCCGTACATCGCTTATAATTTATCTCAGTCGTGTAGCTTTTTTTTTTTTGAGAATGGAATAAAACTTTGTCTTTGAGCGACTTTTCTCACATCGGGTGATTTCATTACGTATATACTCGAACTCACAGCACATCCGGCTGATCCCTCTTCGATTAATGAAAACGCCGATTGTTTTACAAATTTCATGAATATTATCAAATTTTTCTAATTAACATTAATTTTTTTCAAACTTCCGGTATTAATTACAAAATTATTAAGAAATGAATGAACTAACGACGATATATGAGTCTATATAATATTTCTAAGGTTCGCATGGCCCTTATACTTATAATATTACTATTTATATTTTCATACTTTCCCGCCAACCGCCGAGAGTCGACAGGTGCGCATGCGCAGTGGACACATCTTCGCACTTTACGTAGCGAGAGGAACGCATAGAGTCTATCGAGTCTATAAAGTAAGTCAGAGCGCTCCCGCTCGTTCAAGCGGTAGTACGTGGCAATAGTTGCTCGTAGAAAATAGTCGAACAATTCTCATTAAAAATGATATAAAATAGTATTAAATGGTATACAAAATTATAACTAATCAATCCTTAATGAACGAATGTCGCGTGTCTCGTTAAAAACGCGTACTTCATTGTTTACGAATAATGTTTAAACCTGAGTATAAGATAGTACACGCAAACGCTTCAATATATGTATATCTTCTTTATCCTATGCGTATATATATATATATATATATATATATATATATACAGGGTGGCCCACATAATTCTTAACAGCTGAATATTTCGGAAACTATTTGTGCAATCAAAAAGTTGTTCATGAGAAAGTTTTATGATTTCGAGGGGCCTTTCTAACTACAAAAATATGAAGTTACTCCTTGCCCCCCTTTGTGTGGGGGGGGGGGGCAGGGGGTAACTTTACAATTTCAAACTGGCCCCCTATAAAATGTTAGATGGTTGGATTCTACAGGAAAAAAACAAATAAATTTTATTCGAAACATTTTTTTGTCAGATGTTTCTGTTAAAAGATATGACGGTGTAAAGTTTCGAAGCATTTCGAAGCATGAAATTGTAAAGTTACCCCCCGCCCCCCATGGGGGAGGGGGAGTAACTTCATATTTTTGTAGTTAGAACGGCCCCTCGAAAGCACAAAACCTTGTCATGAACAACTTTTTGATTGGGCAAATAGTTTCCGAAATATTCAGCTGTTAAGAGTTATGTGGGCCACCCTGTATATAGATATATACACAAATATATACACGTATATATTTGTATATGTTATATATATAGATTTATATATGTATATACACAAAATATACTCATAGGATAAAGAAGAGACCTGCCCGCTCGGAAGTTGGAGCCATCGAACCGCGCAAGCAAAGCCCATATCCAGCGTCACTACCGGCGAAATATTAGTCATAAAAATAACCGTCGGCGTCCGCCTGCGCAAAAGTCGTTCGAAAGGGGAGAAAAGGAATCGAGGCCATCGTCCTGTGCCAACTATTTTTGTTCATATAGTATAAACCGGCATATCGTGCAGCCCGCTCAATTTTATTTCCCATTGTAATTTTACGTAGAGTGGCGTCAGCGGTGCCAGCTAGTGGCAAAGACTCGTCACGAAAACGTGCGAGCGCGCGCGCTCTGTGTCGACTCGTAGAAACAACGGGAGGTGCGAGACTCGCGACGCTACGGCGTTGATGCGCTTTGTATCGATTCGCTGACTTATATATCTACGATGCGCGATTCAGAATGAAAGGGAAGCCAAGCCCTTCGTTCATCGAAGAATGCATTTATACACCGTACAAAGGGTGAAAAAGTAATGGCGGCCGAGAACGAGTATCAGCTGTGAGCCAAAGTTCAGAACGATAAAATAAACATATGCTGTTTCTGTTTTTAAACTCAAAATTATGAGCATAATGTTAACTCGCACAGTGATAATATTTTATCTGCAAATGAAAATTATTCATTGCGTCAGTATTACAAATTATTGTTTTCGACTTTGGTCTATTGCAGACAAAGTTATAATTAGCTCGATGCTCATTGACAGTAAATCACTTACGTTACAATTAAGCAATTGATTTTACGGAATATCGTTGTCGAGGATTTTTGGTATATCGACTCTCTCTCGTGAGATTAACAGTACGTTGGATAACGAATTTGAAGAAATATTATTATGGGCGAGAAGCCTCGGGAATGGGAACATAATATCGATCCCAGCTGCCCCGGGCAAGTCGAACGAATGTGTGCGGATATCCGCAGTTCCTGTTTCACTCGATCCACAGAGAGCCTCGAATTTTCGAAGATTTTCCAATATTCCATGTCAGTCGTATATTAAAACGATGAATATTTCTATGAAGCTATAATGGTCGACGAAGTCAAAACGTCCATATTTACTCTCTAAAAAGAGAGAAATTCATTAAAATTCATAAACGACTAAATTCAGTCGATAAGAGTTAACCTAAAAAGATTGTATTATTTTTCACATTTATTGTTTTAATTAACGTATTAAAACCAAGGCAATTTCGTATCTCACTGTAAATCCATTCTACAACGCGAAGACATATTCAAATTCATCATAGCAATCGCACGAGTCGTAACGATCTGCGAAGAACGAATAAAATAAATCGAAAAAAGACAGCACTGTGTGAACATGGGACCAGCGCGTGTACGGTGTTCTCTCTCTCCCTCCACCACTCTCTCTTTTTCAACGATTGTCCATACACATCAGAACCTTAGAAACACGAAAAACGATGCGATCAAACTAGAAAAATGGATTGTTTTCATTCGCGTTAAAAGAAATCACAGAATATCCCGGAGTTTTGATCTCGAATTGCGATATTTATTTTTCGTCTGGCAACGAAGTCAAGTATATAAAATTCGATGGAGAGAAAGATATACGACGTTCTTCCGTTGTACCTTTTGACGTGAAGTATGGCGGGGTATAGACATCGCGCGCGGAATCGTCGTAGCTGTAGTAAAACGTAGGGCGTCGTTGGGGCGCATGCCCGCTGGATGAGCCCGAAGCCGATTGGCGGAGGCCACATGGTCTGATGTCAGACCACGGGGCCGGTCCAATTCAATAATAACGAGATGCTCGCTCGCGAGACGTCAGCTAGTCCTTAGCGACGCGCCCGTGACGTTCGTGCCGGTCACAGAAACGTCCGATACGTTCCTGCCCGTTGTAACGTGTTTCAACGCGTTTCGTCCTATTATACATTATACGAGAAAATATAAATATATTGAAACATTGAAAAAAGTCCGATTTCTGTAACAATTAACGGCATCAAATTCGCCACAAGCCAATAATTCGTTCGAGAACGAAATTAAATAATCGTATATATATTTAGGAGCCGTTAAAGAGAAGACTCCAAGGAGTTGTTGAAGTGCGCGAGACAATCGTTTCGAACCGATAGAAACGGGCCAACAACAGTCCGAAGAGAAACACAGCCTTGGCTTCCTACGAAGACATCTCCAAGTCGGGATTATATCCACGCGTTTGGTAAGTCGTTTTAGATTGTTCTACCAATTAATTTATCGTACGATAGAAATCATTGAAACGAAATTTTAGTTTCTTCGCCAATTTACAATATTCCTTTGAGCCACCGGCAAGAACTATACGTCAATGTCACGAATGAAACGAAAGAGGGAAGAAGAAGAAAAAAAAACCATGTTAATTCGTTGAATCGTCGAGAACGCGTTACGTTCCAACGGCTTTTGGACGATTCGTCGAAACTCGAAGGACACTTCTTGCTCGGTTATACGTTATTATATGCGATACAGCTATGAACGATTATTTCTTTCTCCTGTGTATTTATCCGTCCAAGGAAGACCCCGTGTCATTATCGGTAGTTGTACGCTTATTTTGTTTACGGTACTTTGCCTCGGTGAAATGAGAAATTCACCGAACCGAGGCGTATCTCGTCTCCGTTCGAAGACCACGCTGTTATGATTCTTAGGAAGTATCGCGTTGGAACAAAAGCAAGCTTAATACCCTCGCCGTTACGACTCTCCCTTGACCGCGACAAGCTTGCCAAATTGTTTCATTCCATTCTATTTCCTAAAATAAAAAAAGAACAACAACAATACAAAAACACAACGTAACATTGATTTATTCTC
>JAPYZT010006254.1:0-14562 GCA_030522965.1 Tryphoninae sp. A BG-2022a | reverse complement strand
CAATGTGGTCCATACTAATCTATTTTGCAAATCATAGATTCCTGTG
The DNA here is from genome assembly GCA_030522965.1 of Tryphoninae sp. A BG-2022a. Classification (NCBI taxonomy): domain Eukaryota; kingdom Metazoa; phylum Arthropoda; class Insecta; order Hymenoptera; family Ichneumonidae; species Tryphoninae sp. A BG-2022a. The sequence continues at coordinate 14,516 of JAPYZT010006254.1, read as the reverse complement.
TAACGAAGGGAGACTTTTAATTTTCTTTTAATCCATACTATTGAATATGATCGAAGACGAAATATGGTAAAAGCATATTTAAATTATTAAAATAATAACGGTGAGACGTACTTTTTATGAAAGTAGGTGAGAATCAGTCGTGGTAGTTTGAACAGGGTGATGAAAAATGATCCACAAGCGACAGAACCCAGGTGATAACTCACCAAGTTTCCCATTGCCGAACATACCGGTGATGTGCTGTCATTTTTTCCTCTGCAATTATGTGCATTATTGTTACAGCTTTCGCAAATATTTCATGTATAATCGATTTAAAATAATGTCTCACCTAAAATACCAATGAGCTACAGCACCAGCGATTACCATATTTTGGCACGATACGATGAATTCGGAAATCCAAATGAGACCAATTATATAAACCCACCACATGTATTTGACCCAAGTAGAATCAACGAACTCGATAAAGGTAAACGCTGAAACGTATCGGTTCATTTTCTTTAAATTGTGGATATATTTCATTGACACTGGGTCCCTATTACTCTGAAATATCTCACTTTTGGGACTCGTTATTGGCAGATCTAGTATCTTTGGCTCGACAAACGCGCTCGATTCACCGGATGGACCCAACAGCTGAACGTTTCCAGATGCGTTTAGCATTTGTACGGATTTCATTCCAGGGTAATCTGTAAATTACGTTTAGAAAAGATTAGAAGAGTGTGTGCATATTAAAATAAAAAAGAAATTGTTAAACAGAGAACAGGCACTCACTGGCTGTCGCAAGGCAAAGTATTACAATGACCCAGAACGCGAAAAAAACAACAAGTGCCATAAAAGTAAGAAGTGGCTGTAAAAATAAGCCTGGAAGTTCTGCCAAACACTTTGCACTCTCCTTAAATAGGGAAGCCATAATACCAATGCGCTTTCTTATTACACAAAGAAGGAATAGTATAATCACCTAAGAACAAACAAAATTATTTATATAATCAAACTGATGAAATTATATAGAAATTAATATTTGCGACGGAATATGAAACGACAAAATATCAAATGTAAAAAGTTTATACCACATAAAGTTCGTCAGATTTTCATTTGTTTTTTTATAATATATTGTTTCGTAAACCACGAGTTCATTTTCAAATTTTGCAGCTGCACTTACTATGAGTATTCGATATTATGTCGTAATCATTTTCACTTTAGATATATTATTTTAATTTTTTGGCTACTTATGACGCCGTTACGACGTCAATTATGCATCACGCGTTGACACGAAACTACGTAAAACTTACAGTGATGATCGTTGCTATTATGGAAAATGCCAAAAATGCCCGTTCATTCCTGACCGATTCTTCTAGAAGTTGAGTAGAATCGGTTGAGTCCAATGTTTTTTTAATACCGACATAAGTCCACCACAACAAACCGGTACCACCTGAATAGAAAAGTGAATTTGTTCAGTTTTATCAAGTAATATGCTTTAGAATCATTAGGCTCACATGTGTACTTTACTTTCCAATCAATATTTATACTTTACTCACCGATGCAAGCGATACTAACAAGAACCATCACGATCCAGGTAACAATAGACGCCATCAGGTGGAAAATGGCAATCACGAACAGAGCAAGGACTATGGAATAAAAAAGAAGATGTATGAAGTGATGATGAAAATCTAACGTATTGTAGACTTACTGAGGGTAAAAAGGAATCAGTAATAAAAATCAGTTTTAGAGTGAATTGAACATACAGCAAATACTCTAATCGAATAGCACAAAAAATAATTTAATCCGTAAGAATTATTTGTTCAGTTTCAGCAATTATGACTTTGGCTCTTAGAGATGTGATATTTTTTTATCTAATCCGGCATTCTGGACTAATTAATAAGACGGGATGTAATAAGTAGATGATTAAATTGAATTAATAATTCATACAAAAAGCTAAGAAAGATAGTCCCACTATTTCTCTCCATGTTTTATAGAGATCGCCCAAGATTTGTTCGATCACGTCCCAAGAATTAAGTACACCATAAAGATTCGATACGAGGGTGGCAGTTGCATCCTTTATAGCCTTAGGTATGCATCTATTTAAAACAGGTGTGCTCTCATATATCGGCAGACTAGGGCAGTATCCGGTCTTGTTCTTTATATGATCCTTGTTGCAAGGAGAGAAATCACCCGCTGGATGGCATAGCTCAGAGCCTGTTTCCTTGTAAAATTGACAGATATCAGTGATGGAATCGATCCTTCTGTCGGGGCACTTTTTCACACATATCTTCAATGAATGTTTGACGTCTTTCATATCGAGGAAGAACAGGTAGCTGAAATGTTAGGTGTCTTTTGTTTACATCCGTATTTTGCTTTCATCAAGTAAATAATTCAAGCATTCATGCTGGAAGGCTGTAACATTATGGGGTTTTTCCAACTCGATAGGTAATTATAATCAACAATGTCTTAAAAACAGATAAGTACATTTTTAATAAGTATCTCCATGTCTATAATACGAGTATAATGTGGGGGGGTTCCACCACAAAAACTGCTTGCGAAATATTATGTTTTGATTATGCAGTTAACGGTCCCACATTAATTTATGACCAGTTTTTTGCCAGAAAGATATGCTTTTTTAAAATGAAATAATAATATTTTTTTTCGTTATCCATATGGTAAATTGGAATATAGTTCGTTGTAATGTCGATTTTCCAAATTTATTTGTACATAAATAATTAGATTCATTTTAATGAACCCTTGTCACAATTTATGGCTTTTATGTCATTAACATAATATTTCATTTGATTTAAAATCAGATATAATATACTATTCTGGGTCTGCTCTGAGACCTGGTACACAATTCAAACTGCTCCAATGGAACAATAAAAGATCATGATTATAACTGTAATACGACTCGGCCTCTATTGCCTATTTACGATTATTGAAAACAAACTAACCCAATAGTAGCACAATTTTAGAACGTCATGAATTTTTATAAGTTTCATTTATTTTTAAAAAATTGTATTAGTAAGCTTAGAAAAATTCTCATAACGAGGACAATAGCAAGATGTTTTCTTAATAAACATTCTCATATGAAGTTGATTTATGCATCATTTGCTGAGATCAGTGTTAAGTTATTTAAAAGTATCTAATTTCGAGAAAAACATGTTGATAGTAAAAAACACTGATGCTCTACCTTATGTACGCTAGCCACTTTATATTTCTGTCAAGTCGAGGGTTAAGGGTCAAGATTTTATGAATTACACATCAATATTTGAGAGGATATTTTAAAAAATGCAATTTAAATAAACATATAAGTGTAATTTTATCATTGGATGCAAATATCAATTATTTGTAACCAAATCCGATATACATACAAGAAAATTTCAAAAATTAGCCTCTGTTGTTTTTGTTAAAATCATGGCTAGCCTTACTTTTGATTTTGGTTGTTTGGAATGATTTTTTTACTTTAATTTTTATGTTAATAGGAAGATTTTATAAGACTTTCTGCGCTGTCTAAAGTACTAATGGCAAATATTTAGCACTGAATTTAAATAGAATCAAATATTATCAAATATTATATATATTTCTGTCCAATAATATACACTGTGTATCGTGCAAAAATTTGCAGGTCTACTTCAATTTGTTAACGTCAAATACAATGGACATTTGAGAAGTTGAGCAAAATATATTAAGGGCTTCTGCAAGTCAACATTTTGCAAATAGCTTCCAGTTTTTTGGTTGGTTTATGAACTTTTCCATTCAAATCTCAGATGTTGCAGAAAATATTCATCTTGATTGTCAACAATTGATTTGTATATGCAAGGGAAATGAGCAATAGTTATTTGAATCTTTAACTTGTATGTTCTTTGAAGCACTTTGTGGAAACATTCTTTCACCATTCTTTTACTCACGGTTTTTGAGTCGCATCCTGTCCGGATAATTCCATTTTTCCAAACTTTTCATTATCCATACCACAAGTATTCCCAAAACTATCATATCCACTGATAAGTCTCATTGGATTACCGTACACCAGTGCAAATGCTGCTATCAAAATCTGAAAAAAGAAAAACGATTACTCATCCCATAACAATTAGATAGAAATCGACCTATAAAGCAAACAGTTAAGAGATATTTTATAAAATTCAATTGTATATAGTGTTATGCGTGCAACGGGTGGCACAACAATGCATGTTATCTTACAAAGCTTGGGGAAATATAGTAGTTAACAAATAAGTAGGTAGGTAGGTAGGTAAAAATAAACATTATTGAAAGTTACAAACCATAAGACACCAGAAAACAATGAACAGGCATAGCCAAAAGATATCCGTGCAGCCTCGAACTCTGGAAGAGTCGGAGCGCTGTCCCTGTTCCTCTTCAACTTCTTCAGCTTCGCAACATGTCATTTTTATCACTATCCTTTCGCTTATTAGAAAAAAAGATGTTATTCAAATATTTACAATATTGAGAAAAAGCAACTAGCAATTGTTGGCTAATTCGTAGGAAGCTGCAATTGTTTTTGTTATTATTGTTGAAATAGAGAATGTAACTGAACGTTACTGTAATGAACAATATTAAATTGAAAGTGCACTTCAGGTGTTAACATTTCTTATCACTAATGAATCGTTAGGGACTGAATGGGAAGTCATGTCACTGGTTTGTGTATCAACCAACTTTTGATCACTCAATCAATAAAAACGTATATTGCCTGAAGACTTTGCATCCTCAACCGATTCTGTTTTATACGGTGTATCGCTTAGAAAATTGTTTGGGAGCCATTATGGATCATTGTCGACAAGCATATCAGATACGAAATGTGTGTCCCCACCTAACTTCAGATCATATAGCACTAGGACCGTGGTCGAAAACAAGCACGGTCTTGCATACAGGTCTGTCAACTCCCGGGAATGGGAGTGACTCGCTTGTTGAAACACTATTAACTTGACTAGCAAAAAATAAAAACAATATTATTGTCGGTAAATCTTGAAGATTATTAAATTAAATATCGCACAACATTAATATGAGCCGAGAGAATGTTGAACGTAAATGGAAAAAAAATCGCACAGAGCCAACGAAAACGATGAGGTTATGTCATGTCGACACTCGATAGCAGCGCTGCAGGTGGCGATAGAGAGAACTCGATTTTTCTGCTTCAATATGGGAGTCCCTGTAGCCTTCCCCCACTCCCGGGAGTTGACAGACCTGTATGTAAGACCGTGGAAACAGCTCAATAAACTTAGCCGGCAACTATTGAATTATCGAATTTTTTTCTATGCCAATCGATTGTTAGTTATTTCTTAGTCTTTGTTAAACTTTATTTATTGATTAATATGAAAAACAAATGTTATGTCAAAGTTAGCCGCGCGCAGAATATTTTTAATGATTTCGAACTTTGCTTCGTACCTGATCGTTTGGTAGTCGTTTGTTAGCGTTTGTTAGTCGATTTGTATCGTTTGTTAGAGCTTTATTTTAATTTAATCATTAAAAAACTTTTTAGCCCTAGAGCGTACAGCAAACCACGTGAAGTTGGCTGCATTGCCACGACAGCTGAGCACGGCTTTATCCATGACACTTCGTAATTGCAGCAAAATGTCGATTCTTCTCGTTCCAATCGATTGTTGGTCCATTGTCAGTGATTGTTAGTTAATTTTTACCGTTAGAGCTCCATTTTTATATAATCGTTGAAAAACTTTCAGCCCTACAGCACGCGGCAAACCACATGAAGGCGGCAGCACCGCCACGACGGCCGGGCACCCCTTTGCCGATGTAACTCCTCAATTTCAACAGAATACCGATTTTTCTTGTCCCAATCGATTGTTAGTCCATTGTTAGTGATTGTTAGTTTATTTTCATCGGTTGTTAGAGCTTCACTTTCATTTAAACGTTGAAAGGCTTTTCGGCCTTACAGCAAGATGGCAGTGCTCTAGGACCGGAAAGTTTTTCATCGATTGAATAAAAAATGAAGCTCTAACAAACGATAAAAATTTACTAATAGTCACTAACAATGGACTAACAATTGATTGGAACGAGAAGAATCGACATTTTGTTGCAATTACAAAGTGCCATGGATAAAGCCGTGCTCAGCTGTCTTTGTAATGCGGCTAACGTCGCGTGGTTTGCAGCTTGCTGTAGGCCAAACGTTTTTCCAACGATTGAATGAAAAATGAAGCTCTAACAAACGATACAAATTAACTAACAATCACTAACAATGGACTAACAATCGAGCAGGATGGGAATAATTTGCGGCTATTTTTTTAACATTCTTTTAAAGAAATTTTATCGTTATTTTACGACTGAATCTATATAACACTAGCGGCGGAACCCGGCATGCGTTGCAACGCCGTTTTAATGTCATAATTTATTTGACACACAATATTTTTTGTTTTTTTTGTCCATATGCGGAGTATACCAGTTCCAAATATAATCTATATTATAGATATTTTTAGCGATTGTCCCCATGCTTTGTTGATGGACATTGCAAATGCGAGTCGCACTGGAAACTGCAAACATTGAAACCTGGAAGCCCAGTACCGTTGCAAAGTCGTGATGGATTGATGTTTCGTAAAAGTATGAATGTTACAACGTATGGCGCTATACCTGGTAAATGAAACGAATTCTGGAATTCAGGTGGATAATTAACAACTTGTTCTTGATTAATAAAAGCACCAATCGACTCGTACGTTTTAGATTCTCATGATATTCTCTTTGGAACTGTGAAATTTATATACTTGACATTCGTGTTTTTGCTGCTAATATAGCACGTTCCCTTAACCACCTATGTTTTTTGTAGTTATGTATTCGTCTGTTATTGCTGTTATTTTAAGAAAGTTTGTACGTCGTCGTACGTACTCTAACTGTTTCCTGTCTTGCTTCTCGTTGCTCGTCCGTTTCTGAAACTCGTAATGTATCTTTCATTTGTAACTGACGTGTATATCTTCCAATCTTTTCCCGTTTTAATGTCACGATCATCGCTATTCATCTCTTATACCTTTCCTCTGCGCAGCCTGCTCTTAGATATTTCGGTATCCCCTCCGCCCTTACTTCCCTGTATCACCTATTGTACGTTGACTCCCTAATCCTCTCGTCTCTTTCCGCCTCCTGTTCCCTGTTATCCTTCTTCTCTACTTTCTCATATCCTTCTGTATCCGTCTCATTTTTCTCTCTCCTTTTTCTATCTTTCTCTTTCATTCCTTTTCTCTCTTTTTCCCATTTCGACAGTCGTTCCTCCCCCCTCCCTTCTCCTTTTTTCTATTTCCTCTAAGCAGTCTCTCGCTATCTGACTTCTTTCTCCTCTTTTCAGCTTTTCTTCATATCTCCACGTCCTCCTTGATACTCTTGTTGTTAGTTTTAACCTTTTTGTTTCTTCCCTGACTATATACCCTGGCGTCCTCCAGTCCACCCCTAGCATCTGTCTTATATATCGTTCCTGCATACTCTCTATTCCCTTCTTTTCTTCCCGTCGACAAATGTCCACCCCGTACCCCATTACCCTCCATACCAATGCATCAAACAGCCACATTCATCTTTTCTAGTCTCTCACGAATTTCCTCTTTCCTATACCCCACGTCTTCTTCATCACCGCCACCGCTTTCCTTATCCTATCCCTTAGTTATCCCTCTTGTCTCTCATTCTTTTTCAACACATATCCTAGATATTTAAATTCCTATACTTGCTCTATTCTCCTTCCCCTCCACTTCCATTCGATTTCCTTACTCCTCCCACCTCCCTCCCCTAAACCTCATTACATCCGTTTTTCCTACGTTTACTTCCAACCTCCTTTTCTCAAAATACCCTTCCAGTCTCCTGGTCTCCTTATCATACTCTCCATGCTCCCCCTTTTTTTCATGATAGCGATTTTGTTCTTGCGCGAATCCAGCATGACCACCGTTCCCCCTCCTGTACGCATCGCCCTCACAATTCTCGGTGTAATCCCCATTTTTGATCGTATAATAGAGCTAATTTTTCTCGCTATTGTTTTTTCGTTCCCGCTTGCTCTGATCCCCCTGACGACCATGCTGCACGTTCTCCTGTTCCGTTCCTGCGCCTCGAATCGCCACTCATCCTCGCTCAGCGCATCCGGCTTTCGCTCCATCTCTCTACTGTGCCGCCATTCGCTGGGCTGCGTCTATCCCCTCCGTGCCACCAGTCTTTCCGTCCTGTCGCTCCTTCCCCTTCACTCGCTCCGTCTTACCTCACCGCCGTTCTGTGGCAATGAGGCCCTTCTCGTCCCTTCGTCGATTTCTTTTCCTCTCGTTGCTTCCGAATAAATATTGTTATTATTATTCTCGTCATGTTTTCTCTTTTCCATCATGCTTCTCCCCCTCTCTGTCCATTCGGCTTCCACCAGTCTTCGGTGCATTTCCTCGTTTTCTCGTTCTAACCACCGTATTGTATCCTCCTGCTTCTCAAATCTTTTTCTCCATCTCTCTAGCTCTCCCATTAGCATCTTTTCCACTTTCTCTCTCTGAATCATGTCTCGCTCTTCTCCTTCGAACTCTTTTTGTTTCCTTCTCTGATTCTCCTCCCATCTGGCCATCATTTCTTCCACTGTCCTCTCCACGATTCTTCTTATTTTAGTATCGATTTCCTCCTCCCTTTCCTTAGCCATTTTCAGCTCGATTTTTCCAATTCTCTCCCTCAGATCGTTTTCCCTGTTGGGGCTTTCCTTCTCTCTCATGCTCGTCACGTACATATTTTTCCTTCTCCAGCAGCAGTACTTTGCTTCCTTTCTTTCGTTTTCCCGATCCCCAACAGTCCATCAGCTATATTGCACAGTATATTTTTCGTTTCTTGATAGCCAGAACCCCTCTTGGTCTGCCTCTTCTCCTCTTACCTGTCTCCAGCATTTCACCTGTTGACTCTTTTTCCGTTTCTTTACCTTCGCCCGATTCTCTTCCTCTCGCTGCCACACTCCTGTTTGTCTTCGCCATCTCGCAGATTGTGTCGATGATCTCCGAAGACTGTGCTAGGTGTAGTAGCTGACTGTCCTTGCCATCGTCCTTTTCTCCTGGGTCGGTATGATAGTTGTAGCCCCCACTCGTAGCTTCGGCTGCTCGCCGTCTCCCATCGTTGTCGCTGTCGCTGCCTCCGTCCTTCCCGCTTTCTTCCATCTCGCTTGCTTTCTCTCTTTCCTCGCTTCTTAACCCCATTGTTTCCACACGACTTTTCCTTTATCTCAGTCTGCACTCTGTTTGCAGTCCCTTTGCTCCCTACACTTCTACTCTATCTTCGTTCTTTCCCCCCGATTCTCACTAATTTTCAGCTTGAGCCGTTCACTTTTACTCTCCTGTTTTCTCACATCACTTGCTCGTTATGCTAAACCACGTGCATCTCGTCGCATCGTTCGATCCGAACTCCTTTTCGCAAGTTATAAATGGTGCTATTCGCAAAATGTTGTCGAAGTTAGCAATTGACATTCGATAATAATTGAAATTGTTGCCGAGATTTTGTTGCAAATGTCTTCATTTGTCATGAACAAATCCTTAACTGCGAGAGCGGCTAACAACACAGCCCACGTTCCAAATAGATCGATATATTTTTTTTCAACCATCTTGTAAACACCTCAATCCGCATCAAAAGAAATTAGGGGGTTAACGTCATTCAAGGTCATTCAACGTCAGTATCGATGGTACAAATCTAATAAATATTCTGAATCACCATCAAATATTTGGTAGTCTTATAAAGACGTCACAAAAAATTTTCCAAACATATGTTGTACTGCGGGGCAGAGGGGGGGGGGGCTATCAAATGCGACCATTTTTTTTTAGTTCCTTCGAGGCATTGGCGCACCGTGAAAGTCACCTTCACTTTTTAAAAAATAATTGGTCGCATTTGATGGCCCCCTTCAACTAGTATAACTTTCGTTTGCAACATTTTTTTGTAACGTATCTATATAAAACTATCAAATATTTAATAATGAATGAAAGTATTTAGATTTGTATCGCCGATAATGACCTTGAATGGCGTTGACCTCCTAATATTTTTTATGCGGTTTAAGCTGCTCTATTTCATAAAAGATATTCACTGTCACAGAAATGACTGATATTGACTGTTCACAGAAATTTAAAAAATGGCCACATTCGATGGCCTCCTCTACACCATACAACTTTCGTTTGAAACATTTTTTTGTACCGTTGATAATTATTACAGAGTTATTTCGGATGACAAAGATAAAGACGACACCGTGTATATTATACGAGTATGGATCATAGTATATCGGATAATCATGGAAAACGATCTTTGCGTATATAGACATAGAATCATTCGGAGTTTTGTTCGAAAAATATAAGCATTTATATCGCAATCTTCTGAATCACTTGTGAAAGTGAAATGCCTGCGCGATTAGAGATTTGGAGTTTATCTCATTCGTTTCGTTCGTGTCTATCGAATCGTGTTTGTGTATTTCTGAGTGTGTCTAACAGTGTGCTTTGCTTTGTTCGACTTGTCTCGCCATCGTGCTCAACGATGTAACTTCTGATAATAATTTCGTATCGCCACTGCCTACTTCTATATGAGTGATCAAACAGTTAGCCACTACCAAGTCGAGCAGCTCGGACTCAGACTACCGCGTTAACAATATCCCAAAGTAAAAAAGACAAATCTTTCGTTGATAAATTCGGAATCGTTGCAGGCGAGAGATAATACGTAAAAATCGTTTCGAAAGAGATCATCTATTAATTTTTATTTCACGAATGGTCAACCATTGAGATTTCAAATTGACTGAACGAGACGATCGTCGAAAATCTGCAATAAAGTAAATAATGTAAGTAAGTAAGTAATAATAAATATCCCTCGTTATATGACAATTTTTCATTGATCACAAGTACACCGACCCTAAGCACAATGACTAATTAAAAAAACATTATTTACCTCGCCGTCGAAGTAGAAGCGAGTATGTCTATGCGTGCTGTGATAAGATAGTAAAAATTGAGCACAAACAAAGCGACGATACAGGGATATCGGAGGTGTCACAATTCGGGTCATATCAAACATGTATTACGGTATTTTCCAACCAAAAGATTATATTTCCTTGCCCATTTTTTTTAAATGAAAAATCTCATTTAAAGATACGATAGGGTCTTTAAAATTGAAAAAAACACCGTTCGGTTCCTTACAAACTTCGTGACAATGAGACAACGATCTCGCGTGCCAAAAATAATATGTATTTAGAATAAAAATTGACGAGGTATTGAACCGTTCCGATGGCGATCGAAACGGGTTTAACTATTTCGATGAACTCGGGACAAGATGAGCCTCGTTAGCACTGAGCAGAAGCCGGATGCTGATAAATAGCGCCTTTGATAGTTCCCCACCCAGTTTTATATAATATCAAGAGGAGCAGTTCACGCTTTATGCAGTACGGCTATGTGTATGGGCTATTTATCCAAATTATGTGAGCGAACCCCGTGAATGAGTTCACTACGGTGGCTGGGATCAGCACTCAGCAGACCCCGGCCAAGTGCATCCATAAGACCTGTCCTTCCATGTAAATCTATGTTTTCTGGTGTGTCTGTGAAAGCTGTGGCATTTGTCCTCCTCCTCCTCCTCCCCCTATTGCTCATTTTCCTCGGACCAGCTTTTGCAAAGCGAACAACTGAACAACTTTTGGCGAAAATGTCCCTTTTGAATAACTTGCAAACTTTTCGTCATTCGTTAGGCTCTCCGGACCTGGACCATGTCCTTGGTCGCATCGACCAAGTATTATTGAATAAAAAACTTTTTGCTTTGCTCGATTATGCATCGATTCAGAAGGTACTTATTCAGATTGACTAGGTATCGATTCAAACAGGTATAGTTTTGATTAATCAGATATCGATTGGCGCTGTTCTTACACTGGTGGAGCAGGGTCTGTGGCCAGATCTGCTGCCAGAGTAGGTATACCAATCATATATGATGGCAAATAATTTTCATCGGTGAATATGGGCGAATTAAATGGGCATATCCCTGATTTTTCAAAATTTTTCGATATGTTTGTAATAGTCATGTCTAATGGAAAAGGGTCTGCTACTATTTGAGGTATATGATATATAGTTAGATATAAGATCAAGATTACTGTGCTGCAGCACAGTATCTCTTGAAGGTGCTGAATACAGAAGCGTCTAATAGCTGCAGCTTATAACTGCAATGTGATGGGAACGACAACATAACAACGGTATTTTCTTTAGTCAAGTTTATTACCGGAGATTTTTGCTGGACATTCTAAGGTGCGTGCCATCCCGGGTGTTGTTGAAGCACCCTATAAAATGAAGGGTCTCCAACGTCGTGCGTTGACCGACCTCGTCACGCTTCGTCACTTTTCGGCGATTTTTGACGATAAGGGACGAGAGAATCCCAAGGCTAGCGCGATGGTCAACCATCAGCAGCTCCCTTTGACCCCTGTATCTATCGATCCTAATCAAAGAAGACTTGCGTTCGAACCTTCGAGGAGTACGGTCGATAGATCGCGTGTCGTTGTCTTAGCGTACGGTCGATAAAATTTGTTCGAGCTGTCCTAGAGTACAGTCAAAACTTGGCGCCTAAGCTGTCTTAGCTGACAAATAGAAGAGAGTCTTATTTTGTTGTCAAAGTATACGGATTATTGTTAGAAAACTTAAGTTGTCAAAATAGAAGAGTTGTGCTGTCGGTTTTTGGGCACATTACTATTTTGACTAAAGTGTGATTGTGATCGTCCAACTGGTAGAGGTCGAGGAAGACGGGGTTGTCCGAACGCCCACGATTACTAACCCTTGATAGAATTTTATCAACAAATTTTGTAAGTACCAATAAATTTATCTGTTCTGGCCAATTACTAGGACTTCCTCTTATTCGCGACGCTTTCCTTTATACACGGTCCCCCAATGGAACTCCCCTTAAGTTCTCTCAGCTCCAGTAATTTATTTGTCAAGTAGTGTTGTCCATTCCTCAGTATCGGAAAAACTGACCAGCGCCCAAAATTAGCGTAAAACAATAAAGCCAAGATAAGACAGACGCGCGGTCCGTCCGTCAGCGGCGAGTGGATATTTCTTTAAAATTGTATAAAAAATGAAGTATCGGTCTCAAGTTTACACTTTGTAAATGCAAATGAGATGAATTGTTATCCAAACGCAGTAAAACAGGGCGTGTCCTTTGATACTCGCGCATGTTTAATACAGTGCTACATAAATTATAAAATTTCTGCATCTATAACCCAGCCACTCACATTGCCAGCTCCGACACAATCAACACGCCCACCCCTTACAAAATGGTCTTTGTAATTTTTCAGAGGGAAAACAAATATCAGTGGTACAATATTTCGCGTTACATACGGGATTTCCTCTTCCTCAATTGGTAACAGGCTTTGCCGTGATTATTTTATCGTGGTAATAATCAGTAAATCATTCGTTCCGATTCCATTCACTTCGTTCGAACTTTCTCCGCAGTTTCATTTTTGACTGGCGTAGATAGATCATCCTTTGTGCAGAAATTCCATCAGGCATCCAGATAGATTAGCCGTAGTATCCGCCCGCTCATAACCGCCCAATCGGGATCTATTCCGATATCGGATTGGATTTCAAGGACAAGGGTAACGCTGGGAAACTGGATTCGAGCAAGGATTCTGATCCGAATCCGTTAATGATTCTAGCTGGATTCCCGAGTCGAACTTTTCAGGCCCTGAGAGAATAACTCGAATCAAGCGGAGTTGCGAGGCTCTACATGGGGTCGAGACCTCTGTTAAAGGGTGTAGGCAGACTCCTCCATTCAACCTTAAGAGTAGCAGAAAGTTTACATTCGAACTGAGTGGAGGTTACTGGAGAGCACATGTAACCTCCCATAACCGCCTCGGGAACCTCGTCGCGGTGCTCTCGTCCATACCTTCCAGACCTTCTAGACCCTTCCTTTTAACTTACTCTTAAATTCACCCCCCCCCCCCATTTCCAAACGGTCTATGAAGGGAGAGCCAGCAATTAATAGAAATTAATAATTTCACATATTTATGAAAAAGATATCAATTCATTTTAATATATTATATTAGGTATATAATATAGTAGGTAGGTACATGTAACAAATGCAATATAACTCGCGAGAATAAGCCACGAAATCGTATAAAGGCGAACTGCAACTAGCACTAGTTAGTTGTGTGTGACGTCACCAGTGTTTCAACCAATCATGGAGCTTTCCCATAGATAATACAAAATTTTAAGAAGATAGTATTGTATTGGCTTTAAAAAAAAACATTAACTTAATGTAGACATAACGGGGAGAAAATGGCTGCGTGTACCCAAACACTTGGTCCATAAAATTGTTTGTGAGCAAGTATTTTATAAATCAAAATAAGCTCTTTCCGACGGTTACTCGAACTCTTGTTCTTCTCCGAAGCGTTACACACCGCCTCACGGCTCTTATTGGGTCATTGATTGCATTACGTACTTGATTTTATCGCAATTGCAATACGCTTCAAGTTCTTACGACCTTTTATTTTTATTATCATATAGAATCAGCTCCTTGAGATCTATCTTATCGACTCGTAAAGTTTTAAACGCAAGATGGAATTATTACGGAATATATCAGTTAGAAAATAGTCTGAT